>JANAVB010009999.1:6672832-6752832 GCA_029216955.1 Iris pallida
ACTCAGGCAGTTGTCGCCTCTCCTGAGGCATCTGAGCATTCTGAGGATGAGGAGCCTGACGCCCCTCCTTTGGTCAGGATGCACCTCCTCCTCCTGCCACCCTGGAGTCTATACAGACTATGCTTCGCGATCGCTTTGCTGTTGAGGATGATCGTTGGACGCAGCAGGATTACCGTACCACTCTGCAGATTAGTGCCCTTGGGAATCTCTGCATGATATGCGTATTCACTCGCTCGTCATGCTGATCTGCATGGCCTATTGAGCGGGATCCAGATCGAGCGGGTCATCGTATAGACGATCCGTGGGTCATGAGGATATGGATCCGGATGATGCTTTCGTGGACCCTCGTCGCTCTTTCCCTGGTCCTTCAGATGTTCCAGGACCTTCTGGTGCTCCGTGATGGAGACTGGCTTGTTATGCTGCTGCCATGCTGATGGTCTTAGTTGCTTTATGTTTTTAGTTATTTAGTTATGGATTTATATACTGGATTTTTATCTTAGAACCCTGATGATGGGTTTTTTGACATTCTGGTTGGTGGATATCATTTTATGCTATTTTTCGTAGTTTTTTTATGCCAATGCACTCTCTTGTCTAGTATTATACTATTTTTTTTCTCTTGGTGTGGTTGCATTACTATCTTTGCTATTTATATTGCTAACTGCCAAAGGGGGAGAAACATATGTATATTTTGTGCTGGTTGTTTGGGAAACTATTACAGGTTCTATGCAGGTTCTATGCATTCATCGTGTATATCTGTGCTCGTTCTGGGAATATGTTATCTATCAGGTTACAGGGTAATGCACTGTTTAGGGGGAGAGCTACTACTTCTAGCTCGGAACCGTTCATGATTACGGGGGAGCTATCGATTCTAGCTCTGCATCAGTTATGGGGGAGCTATGTTGTAATCAACTGTGTCAAGGTATGAATATTGAAATATACATATATATTTTGTCAATTATCATATGGGGGAGATTGTTGACACAAAGTCACAGTCAACCAAATATTGACTACATTGACTAAATAATATCTGTATAAATTCAATACGACACACGACGTCTGCTTTCAGCTCGGGACAAACGACAGCTCAGTTTCCGACTCTCAGTATATTTTCGAGTCTGTACTTTTTTATTTCATTGAGTCTAGAAGTATGTACTCTGAGTTATGCTGAGCTCTTGGAACTTAGTCTACAAGCCTACCCAAAATCCCAAGCTCCACCAAAACAAAATTGCCCACAAGTCCCACTTAGAATCACTCTGTGCTCTGGAGACAGAGTTCGGGCCGAACTCTGCCTCCACACAGAGTTCGGGCCGAACTCTGTCCCCTAGAAATCAGGAACCCTAATTTTAGGGTTAGCTGGTTGCTAGCTGTCCAACGGCCAAATTTTTTTGAATTCTCCTACCCGAATTCTGGCCGAATTCTGCCTCAAAAATCAGTATAAATAGGGCATGAATTCTCTCATTTTGAATCACTCAATCTTCTCTTCTCTTCTCTCCTACAAGCTCTATAAGCCATACCCTTCCCATCTACTAGCCACAAGCCTCCTAAGTCTCGAGTGCTCAGCATCTCTCAGTTAGGATTCTTGTGCAAGAGTGAAGAAATCGCTTGGACAATTCCAAGCAATCGCCACTGCGATTCTCTGTAGAAGTTGACGTGCTCTTCTGAAGTAAAGGCACGGGTTGTAAGCTACTATTTCACAAATAGTGGATTTAATCCTGAGCTAGATTCTCAGGCCTGGACTAGTCCTCACGAGGGAAACCAGGTTAAAATTGCTGTGTTTGCGTATGCTCTCTTGTCTTTCATTTACATTCCGCATTTTAATCTGATTATCATTGTTCGTGAAAGAGTAATTTTTTAATTGGTCATTATATATATACTCTATTCACCCCCCCCCTCTAGAGTTGCCAAATGTTCTTCTTATCACCCTTTTTGGATTCGGAAATCATCGAATATGCGTCGAGAAATCGAATCCAAAGTTTTCCAAAAACCTGTTTTAAAAACATTGAAACCATCCACAAGACGTGCGTCCCGCTATTCCGGGCGACGTGGTCGTACACCGTAAGTATCGAAAGCTGCGTAACTGCTTCGTGGTCGTGTGGGCTTTGACGGAATTCAAATTGGTCGCGTGTGCGCGACAAATTTGATGCGTATCCGTCGAAATTCACCGTATCGTGCACTTTGCAAATTTCTTAATTACTTTGTGCACGCTCGTCAGATCGAGACGAAACTTGCGCCATCAGGATCGTATCATTTTTATGGTCCTGTATGCTAAGTTTGGTCCAATTCTGAGACAGTTGAATCGTACGTCGTTTTACGGGCCCCACGGTCCCACTCAACGGGCGATTTTGTGCACAGTCCGCCGGAATCCAACTTTGGACATACGGTTGGATTAGTATCGGAAAACTGGATCCGTAGACATGTAGATTGATGACTTTAGAGACCTTTGACTCTGGCACGCTTTTCGGTGCAAAGCGGGTCCAACGGCGGACATCGTTTTTGCCCAAAATTACCGTTTTACCCCTGTGTCCAGAATTGGACTTAAGGACAGGCAATCCTAGCTAATTTGACTATTCTGAGAATGTTGGTAATGTTTGTTTCAACTTTCGGAGACAGTTGTGATGACTTGGACCGTATGGCTTACCAGTTGACGGTATTTTATTGGTTCTTCGTGCTGCCACCAGGCAAGTATACCTTGCCTCCCTCTACAGTTTATTTACATACATATTTCTATTATTATATACTTTTACTAGTTGGTTATTTACATGTGATTCGTATATCGTGCTTGCTAGTATAGATATAGTCTATGTACATGGTTAGCCTAGTTAGTTCATATTGGATTGGTTTTCTCGGGTATCGTGATTGGGTCGTGTCGTGTCTTCACCTGTGTCTTGACTGAGTCGTGTCTGCAAGTATATGTGAGTGAACTGCTATTCCTTGTTTTTCCCACAACCTGTGAGTCCACACACGGGGCGAGGGTTGCCTTTGCACCTGCGAGTCCACATACAGGGCGAGGGTGATTTGTCTTGAAACAACCTGCGAGTCCACAATCAGGGCGAGGGTTGTCCTTTGCACCTGCGAGTCCACAATTGGGGCGAGGGTGACTTGTCTTGAAACCGACCTACGAGTCCACAATCGGGGCGAGGGTTGGTATCCATTTATCTACCAGCAGTTCATTTATGCATACTTGATCCCGTATCCGAGTTCATAGTTACCTGTCAGTAGCCACTTGTCAGTCTCCTGTTTATACCCAGTATATATTATTGCATGATTAAACTGTTAGATAGGCATGTTTTATGTATCTTGCTAGTCCTCTGAGGACCTGATGATCTCTTCAGGTTTAGCAGAGCGGGATGTAGAGGATTGCGATGCATGATACAGGTATTTGTTTGTGTTATTTCTTTATTATCTTCTCGTGCTTTATATTCAGTACCATGATATACTCTGCTTATTTATTAGACTCATATCATTCTTGGAGTCTAATCGAAAAATATGCTAATGGACTGCAGACCATGACCCATACCTGTTCATTCTTGTTTATATGATTCATGTGGATTGAGATATAGTTTAGATTAGATATGATACCATGACCTTGACAGCTTATACGTACTCGAGTCGGGCTGGAGTCCGCTCGATACGTAGCTGGCTTGCTCACGAGCTCGCATCCGAAAAACGGGGTGCGGGTCGTGACAGAAACAAACATTCCAGCATTCTCAGAATAGTCAAATTAACTAGGATTGCTTGTCCTTAAGCCCAATTCTAGACATAGGGGCAAAATGGTCATTTCGGGCCAAAACGGTGTCCGCCGTTGGACCCGCTTTGCACCAAAAAGCGTGCTTGAGTCAATGGTCTCTATATTCGCCAAATTATATGTCTACATATTTGTTTTGATGATACGAACCCAAAGGTATGTCCAATTTTAGATTTCGGTAGGTTGTGCACAAAATCGCCCGTTGAATCGGACCATAGGGCCCGAAAAATGGTGATCCGGTCAACTGTCTCAAAATCGGACCAAACTTGGCATACAGGACCAAAAAAATGATGCGGTCCTGTTGGCGTAAGTTTCGTCTCGATCTGACGAACGTGCACAAAGTAATTAGGAAATTTGCACGGAGGCCGATACGGTGAATTTCGACGGATACGCATCAAATTCGTCGCGCACACGCAACCAATTTGAATTTCGTCAAAGCCCACACGTCCACGAAGCCGATATGCACCTTTCGATGCTTTTGGTTCGCGACCACGTCGCCCGAATTGGCGGGACGCACGTCGTATTGAAGGTTTTTCAAAACAGGTTTTTTGTTACTTTGGGAAATCGATTTCTGTAAATTGGGTTCTGTAGTCACCGAAATTGACTTTCGTAAATTGGGTTCTGTAGCCCTAGGTATTGTCTAGGCATGTCTTCAAGTTGATTTGGAAATTTCTAGTATTGGGTTCAGAATTTCACTTCAAAATCAGGGGTTGGGGCCGGGTTCACTGTTCTGTGTTTGGACCGTTTTTCGTGGTTTTGTGATTCGATTTTCTTAGCAATTGATGTCGTATAACTCTACCTACATGATGGGGATGAAAGAGGGTCAGTAACCTCTGTGTAGGAATTTTTGGATCGCGGATTATCTAGCATAGTTGAAGAAATAGAACTCGATAGTAGGGTACCTGTATACATATATATATATATATATATATAATATATATATATATAGTAATATATATATATATATATATATATTATATATATATATATTATATTATATATATATTATATATATATAATATATATATATATATATATATATATATATATATGTATAATATATATATATATATATATTTATATTATATATTGTATATATATATATATTTATATATAGGTATATCTATATATATATATATATTATATAGAATATTATATATATAATATATATATATAATATATATATATATATATATATATATACAACTATATATATAAAAAAAAAAAATACAACTATTATATTCCTATATATATATGTCTCTCTCTCCCTCTCTCTAACTATGGTATCATATATAGCTACTCTAAAAAAAAACTGAAAACACTTTTATTAACAATTATCATAATGCAAATGTAAAATATTATTTTAAATAGTAATACTATATATATGAGATACATTTATTATGCTTCAAAAGTAATAACCATTATAATAACAATAATAATGAAATAAGGAGGATAACAAAATAAGGTAAGTGCGATAATGGGGGTTTGTACAAATGTATAGTAAATTCCTAATGCACGAAGATAGTGCAAAGGAATTAGTTATCATATAAATTAAATAGTGGCTCAAAAGACAGCCATATACAATATATATATATCAATTAATTAGAACAATAACCATTAGGCCATTAAGTAAACTATGAAATATATAGATGAGAAAAATATATCTACATGGACGTTGTTGGTCGTACTACATTACTACAGGGCTTGAGCTTGGTTTGGGTCCAGTCCGGACTAAATTGGTACAACCGGGGCATCCTAAATATTATAGTCTCAAAAATAAATAAATAAATTATTTACAGGGGTCATGTCACAACTTGGCCTGGTTTTCCTAGTTAGGACTCACTTATGGCTTGGCATTCCCGTACCATGGCTAAACACTAGTCAAAGCATGCCACTACACTATCCGTGCCATGATTCTTGATCATCTTGTACTCCAAATCTTAACCATGGCTAAGGTCATCTATCGTAATAATTAACTAAATAATTATTTATAAAATTCTAAAAATTACCATTTAAATCAAATAAATATTAAAAATATTTCAAAAAAAATTCCGGGAAGAGTTCCACATAATAAAAAATAAAGCATGGAAAAGTAAATAGAAAACTAAACCAGACAATGCAATGAACACTGTAATGAAATACAACCTGTAACATGAGAAACTATGAGAATCGTAATAAACATGTTTAAACTAGTCACAGAATTAGACAATGAATCAAGAATGCACAACTAGTAAACTATGTATTTAAAATACTGTTTCGACGTGTGGCCGGCTAAGGTTTGGCTTCGAACTGATCAGGCTTGGACATACGTGCAGTGTATGTCAAGCTATGTGTCGGACTATACTGGATTGACCACACATCTACTCGGTATTTTCCCTTCCCTATGATTCAGAAAAATTGTATCAAGCAAGATTCATAACTTGATTTCTTTGATTCTTATCAAGTAAAATTCGAAACTTGATTACTTTGATTCATGATTCGAAAATTCATAACAAACAAGATTTAAGACTTAAATAAAATCATGCGATGCTAGAGTCATAATACGTGTCAGAAATCATGTCACAATATGATTCATGCTAATTTAGAAAAATAATTGCATTTATTTAATATTGAGGACATAATATGGAGTACTTGCCTCAATCCAAGTTCGTTGTGGAAGTTGCTCCTTAGTCCAAACCTAGTAAGATACAATACCTCATGAATCAAAATCACTAAAATAACCCGTAAGACTTTTAATCCTAATATCCCAAAACTTCTACATATAAGTCCAACTCAAATCTTAGATAAAACCTTAATAACAAGAAACCCAAATATATATAAGAATTAAAGCCTCCCACATATTTAGAATCTACCAACATATAAAGGCCCTAAAGCATTCAGTCATATTATTCATCAAATCTCTAATATGGCCAAAACCAGAAACCAACTTGTTAGGTCCAAAATGACATTGGCTCGGCCCAGGCTGCTACTGCCTTATTCTTCTTTTATTTCTAAAGCCTCAAGCCTGGCCCATGTTACTCCTGCTGTTGCATAATCTTTTTCTTTTCTAAATTTTTTCCTCACACCCTAACAATCTTGAGAGCCCAAACTAATAACTATCATAACCCTAATAGAAACCACAACCTGGCCTATTGATTGTTTCTCTATTTATCTCTAAAACCCACCGTCCATGGCTTAATGGGCTAAACCCGGCCCAATAACCCGCTGCCCTACTCTCCATATATTCTCACATGCACATCACACACTTACTCTTCTAAACCTAACACTCAGCCCTAACAGAAACCACAGCGCCGCCTATCACATTCTTCACTCACTTAATTCTTCACCATTAAACCCTAAATTCTACACAGACCTCTATTTCTCTATTCTCACCAACTAGCCGCCACCTAAACCTAAATCTCACTCTCCTCTCTCTCTTACTTCTCATCTCATTTTACTTAAAGCCAACAACCCCTCACCAAGAAAACCCTAACTCCTTACTGATCTCTCTTTCACCACACTTACACACGCCATAGAGCTGAAATCACCAAAACCCTAGAAACCGAAGAAGAATACGAAGAAGAAGACGGAGGAGGTTCTTACCTGGCGGCACTCGAGGACAGACAGCGACCTCAAGGACAGGCGGTGGCCGCTGGAATTGTAGGCGACAGATCGGGATCGGTGTCGATCGGCTGGGATGGAGACGACAGCTTCGAGAAGATGTCTAGGGTTTGGTCAGCGAGTGAAGCAGGCTCCGACAGAGGACGGGGATTCAACCGTGGCTGGTGAGAAGACCAGATCCAGCGGTGATAAGACGCGATCGTGCAGATTTGGCGGAGCGCTCGAGAACGGAGGAGGCGGCGGGTGACACAAGACGACGAGGCGGAGGCAGCGGTCGGGGGATGGTGCTACTTGGCCACTCGAAGGAGCGGAGTGACGGCGAGGCCAACTGACAGTCGGTGGATGATGAAGACATCCAAATCTGGACACGGCAGCAGGGTTCTCCAGCGATGGCACGACGATCAAGGACTAGCATGGCACTCGAGACGAAGTGCACTGCTCGAGACATAGCGCACGGTTCGAGGCGGTGCTCGGCTCAAGGATTCGTAGCTCGAGAAGACTCCGACGAGGTCGAGGCTAGCGACAGGAAAGTCTGGAGAACTCCGACGAAGAATTAGGATTTAGATGTCCAGTATTGTAATGTAGTCTATGTTGGGATCTGGTGTCGTGTCCTGAGTTGCAGGACACATGAATAGGGAAAAATATGTAACTATGTCCAGGGTGTTGGACACGAAAATGGAGTTGTACCGGTGTGTCCGCGGAGTCCGGACACTATGTAATAGCTAGTAGAAATAAATGAAATAGGGTGGACACGGCTGGACACAAGCTGGATACGAAGATGGTGGTTATGTGGATTAGTAGGTAATTAGGATGAAATGATTATGACTAACAATAATTAGGATATTTATAAGAGAAGTAAACTTGGGATCCAAGTTTGTTAGTTAAGAGTTAGTTACAAGTTAGTTAGTTTGTTAGAAAAGTAGTTAGAGGGAATCTTCTAGATGTTTAATTTACTAATAATTAATCAACAATTAATTATTTTCAGAATATTCCCTCTTAAATGCTTTTCTTCCTATTACTAACTTGCCACTATCCCATAACTACAAAATGTCATGCCATTCTCCAAAGTAGTAAATCAGAATAAAATAATTCAAGTGAGATAAAACTATAATTAAATTCCATAAATCATAACTAATTACCTAGTAGATAATTAAAGCTTAAATAAATTCAAATAAAATATTTTTAAAATCACAAATAAATTTTGAATAAAATATTCCAAAAATAATAAAATATTCTAAATCCGGAACTGTGGGGTTACAGTAAGATTTACCGAATTTTTGAATATTATGAACGGCTTATGTTTCCTATCATACGAATTGTTAATGGATCCTAAGGCAAGATAGCAAGATCACAAATCAATAGTGTTACTTTCACATAATTTACTATTGTTAATTTATGGTGAGATTGGTTACAGCCGTTCATCAGTACAGGGAAATGTACTGACCCTCGTCTCCACAAGTGCCAGGGACCTAAAGTGTCACTACCACTTTTCTAGGACAAGGATATTTCTATCATTTCTGTAGCACCCAGTTTTCCAAATGAGGGTAATTTTGAAATTTTGTGTTTATAATTATTTTAATAATGATATTTAATTCATGATATGATTTTTGGTGATTCTAAATTATTTTAAAATTATTTAAATCAATGACTTGTGGTTTTGACGTTTTGCTAGTGAAACCCTAGAGACTGTTTGACCTAGAGCCTAACCATGTGATTATGATATTTTAATGTCATTTTTAGCCTAAGGATATTTTTTTGCATTTGACCTCCTTGAATTATTTTGATATTATTTTATTATTTATGATATTGTTTTGGGGTTATTTGAGTCGGGTTCGAATTTCATCTCAATCCGACTTGAAACGGGGACCCGGGGGTAGTTTGACTCTAGTGGGACCCACACACTAGTTAGGCATGGCCCACATGATATTAATTTTAGTCCACATGATAAAAACATTTTAGTTAGAGGTTAGACTAATTATTATGGATAAGGTTAGTGTGATTAGAGACTTTAGAATGACTAATTTAGCCCCAACCAATTAGCCCTTTCCTAATACTCATAGAATAGGTTAGTATGGGCTTTTGGACTTTTCCTAATAGGACAAAACCACCTTTATGGCCAGCCACAATAAGGATAGGGTTGAGCCTCCCATTTGTCATTATCCATTTATTTTTCTCTCTCTTGTTCTTCTCCAAATTCCTAGAGAGCAATCCCTAGCAATTTCTCGACCAAATCCTTCCATTTCATCACCAAATCTTCTTCTTTCCTTCTCCATTCTAGCCAAGGAGGAAGCTACCCAAGTTTGGGAGGATTCGGAGCTCGTTCGTGTCCTTTGGAATCTCTACGTGTCGGTGTCGCTCCGGGAAGGTTTTTCTTCGATTCGATCTACCGGGAGGTATAAATCCCTTCTCCTTTTTATTTTCTCATGCATATAGGTCTATTTTGAACCCAAAGGAATGACCCCCATGGTTGTATCTCTATTTGTGTCCATTTTGTGTCCATTGGAGGTCATAGGAGTGTCCTTTGTGTTGTGGATGTGTTCATGTTACATATATAGATTTATATATATATATATATTGTAATGAGAGTGTACCTATATTTATATATGTAATAAATGGTTCATGATGATTATATAATCAAGTTTGTGAGTGTGGTTCCTTATATTATTATTGCTATTATTGTTGTGGATAATTAGGATATATATTGTGTATTCTTTCGGCTCAAACTATCTAAATCCGTCATAATTTTTATCCACGTTTTTAATTTCAGCCCTAACTTAGAAATGTCATAACTTCTAGATCAAAGCTCAGTTTAATCTCCCATTTTTTTAAAAGAAGCGTATTGAAGTTAGCTTTCCAAAAACATGTATTAACAGGCCTAATTCTTTCTGTAACTTTCTGGAGAATTATTTGAGTGTCAGCTGTACGAAAGACAAACGCGTTCTCGGTGTTTTCACGATTTCGGGAGTTTTCGGAAACAAAAACGCGATCTGTTTGAAGTTTCGGAAAGCTAACACATAGATCTATAACATACTTTAATTCTAGAATTTAATTCATCCTGAGTTGGTACAGTATTGATTATTAGTAGGAGTTACTATTCGGCATATGCATTTTGTGCACCCTTGTGTGTAATATAATGTTCTATTTGATTTTAACCCATGTTAATGTATATACATTATGTAACTAAATAAAGAATGCAAGCATGAGTAAATGGTTAAATAAATGATGTATGAGGTGTAAGTATCCTATCTAATGTAAGCATGTATAAGTAAGGCTTGTAATGAATATGTAGGTTCCATAGTATGTAATGTATGGTGCATATAGTAGTACAAGAGAATAAATGAATGATGAATGAATGCAAGCATGAATGTAATGTAATAATAGATGTAATGTATGCAATATACAAGTTAATGAGATATAATGTTCTATGTTAACACAAATCATATATTACCTCATGTACCCCTTACACTATGTTGACACTATCACACTTGACACATTGTTCACTTATACTTTGACACTTTTTGATATGTATACACTATGTATGCCCATTTAACCCTCACTTGACCCTTTGCCATGTTCACATACACACACATAGCCTCTTAAATAAGTATTTATGAATATAGTTAACTTAGCTATGTATGTATATTATATATATGTTAGCATATTGTGTTGTAATATATAAGTTTATATAACCATTTGAAATGCCATGATTATAGACCTAATATTGAATACCAATATATGCATGTGTATATATGTGTAGACATATATAGCTTAAAGTAATAGATTACCTAGTGTATATCCAATGTGAATTCTTGCCTATTTGAGTATTGAATAATTGCATGCTATATAGAGTTGGGTGTATGTTGGCTTGTATAGCCTTGTATTGATGTGTGCTTGCTAGGATAGTCTTGGTTAGGCCTAGTAAGACTTACTAGGTTAGGACATGACCTAGTTTGACCTAGTTTGACTAGTACAGTTGACCAGAGTTGACTTTTTAACCAAAAGTCAACTGTAAGTCAACCTTTGACCCCGATTGACCTAGTTTGACTTGGATTGATTTCCTATGACCTTGTTTGACCTTGGTTGTCCTAGTATGACCCAGTATGACCTAGTATGACCTAGTTTAGCTTGGTGTGACTTAGGTTTGACTTAGATTTGACCTAGATTGACCTAAATTCATTCAGAATGCATTGTAATGCATCTTATTATCATTTTGGACTCATAGTGACTTGTACTGTTCTATAGGAGACAGACACCACTCCTCGGACAGTATATTCTCTTCAGACACTCAGGCTATCAGGCGAGTACATTCTCTGACTGTTTCATACTTGTATAGATTTACATTCTTGCTCTAGATTACTGTACTTGATGCTGACACGATTCATTATCACGGATTGGTACTATATGGATCTTCTTCTGAGATGTTATCTCCTTGTATTCACTAAGTACATATTGTAATGTACGTTTCACTTACATGTTGTATTTATTGAATACCCTTATCATTGTACACTCATTGTGCATATTGTACTCTCAGTATCACATTGAGTCATTGTACAAGCCATTGTACAAGCCATTGTACAAGTCATTGTACAAGCCATTGTACAAGCCATTGTACAAGTCTTTGTATAAGGTAACGTAACTGAATTGGATCCTTGTGTATTGATTGGGGAGGGGGAGTAGAAATGGTTATGTGATCAATCGTATTGTATAAGAAATTGTATATGTCCATTGTACACCCACGTACAAAGGAGTCCCATTTTATTGTATAACCTAACCCGTTTACATAACCATATTGTGCTCTAAATTATATGTTCCTTACAGTCTTACTTATCATATTTAGATATTTCCTGTTATCAAACCTCTACTGTTTTTCATATATCTTCTTCTTTCAGCGTTTCATGTACTTTACTCTATTGCATGCTTTATATTTCCTAACTCGTTATGAACTGCGTGAGATGTTTTGTGCTCGCTCCAGTCCTGACTGGACCTGTTGATAAATTTTACAGATAGCCTAGAGGTTGCCTGCTAGCCTAGAGGAGACAGTAGAGGTTGCATAGATAGCTAGGGTTTTTGCTTATAGTTTATTTTCAGTCATCTTGAGTTGTATTTATGGATTACTGTATTTGGGTTTTGAAATGTATTCTGAGTTTGTATCTTAGACACTTAGACTTCTATCTGTTGTATCTCTTTCGATTTTATGTTTTATCTATCTTCCTTTATGCTCTACCTTAGATGTGATTGAGTTTACATTATGCTATGTCACCCCCATTCGGGGAGTATAAACTGTTTAGTCTTATACTGTTAGATGCATTGAGACCTAGGACAGCGTTCTACCGCCGACACTGCGGCGTAGGCTGGGCGTTGTTACGTTCTCGTGCCCTAACTCTAGGGTGCGGGTCGTGACACGTTTTTAGTGGTGGCCCATGCAGGTCGAGTTTATGTAGTGGTATTCGAACTTGAGTACCACTACAGCCTGCAGTAGGATTAGGATATATTTTTGAAGGTACTCAATCACAGTTAGGATCCCTTGAGAGATTCCTGGGACGACCCTTGAGAATCTTATTTTAACTTCGATTTGAAAACTCTTCTTTCCTTAATTTAATTATCTTTACTTTCTGTTGTTAAACTTGATTTTTATAGATTATTGTTGAATTCGAGTTGTATTTATTGATTTTGATGGATGATTGTCGAATTTGAATTTTGATGATAGCTATTGCATCCGAGTTTGTATTTTGATAGATTTTTGTTCATTTTTGAAATTTGGTGTTCGTTGATAAATTGATTTGATTTTTGGGTATTCATTGTTGATTTAATTTAATTTTTGGCAAGATGAAATTATATGGGCTAGGTTATCTATGTTATGGAATCTAGTCTTCTATAGTCGCATTAGCCAGCATGGTGAGGACATATAGTCTGACTCTGGATATATTTCTCGGGTGTGAGAATTTAAAGTTTTCGCAGCCAAGCTTGCGGCACCACGAAAATGTTAAATACCATGATTCTAGAGATATGTGCATAAGTCAAGGGCTCTGTGATTATCGTAGCCTTACTTACTAGTATGACGAGGATTTAGAGTACCATAATTTTGGATAGACGCATATGATTATCAGATTGCACCTTAATTTTTTTTTTGAACATGTTTTCTCTACTTTTGTTCCGTCATTCAAAAAAAAATTTGGTTGAGTTTTGTGTTAAATTTGAAAAATCTGAGACTGTGTGCATATTAACCCTTAATACTGAATTCCAAATGTTTAGTTTAAATTGCTGTTTTACTTTCTTTAATATAATACTTAAAGCTGTGTACATTGTTGTATGTAGGGATATAATGTTAGGTTTCATATTCTTACATGTTAGTTTGTGATAAACATTGAGTTGGTTTTAATGTTCGAATTTCTCCAAAATCTTGAAAACTAGTTACATGTTAACATTTTTACATTGATTTCCATGTTTAGTTAAATTTCAGATTTAACATGTAATATCGAACTGTATGCGTAGATAAATGTATTGGTAATATGTTAGGGTTTCATTTCTATTATGTTAGGATGTATTGGGAGCATTGAGATTAGTCGTAATATTTCAACCCCTAAATTTTGAAATTACATTATGTTAATATTGCACTGGTTTAAATGTTAGCTTGTTTTCAGATTTTATATGTAAACGTTGAACTAAAACTGGGTTTAACCTTTCAATACTAAGTTATAACCCTGTACAAGGACACACACACACACACACTAATATAGTATATACTGTCTTTTAACCAAACCCTTCCCCTCTATGTTATGATTGTATATCTAGATAGATATATATAGAGCTTAGGCATACATGTTATAATATATATAAATACATAACTAAGTCTCTACCTTTATATATATATATATATATTTAGCTATACATGTTATGATTAAATAAGTTGCGTATTATAGATTATTTAACCAATATGCCATGATTAGTGTAACTTGATAGCCGTTGAATTGAAACACAATCCTTATATACACTTTCATGTATATTCACGTACACCCATGCCTACTATCTAACCATATGAACATGTTCCCATACACATAATGCTAGCTTTTTCCTCTCTAACGCTCTCTCTCTATATATATATTGTGATTGGATTTCAATGTAATCGACTTTCGTTAATTAAACTTGTGATTTTTTATTTTCTTGGGATAGTACCCCTTTTAGATGATTGGTGGTTACCTTCTTTATTTTTTTTGATGAGAACCAGTTTTCACATAGGATGGTAGACTGTCTTACAGTTTTGATGATTTGATATTTCTGTATCTTTTCTCGTTTAGCACCCTGGATTGCTTGTGTGTTTTGATACCCTATAACCGATTTGATTAGCATGACTAGTATACCTAGATGAGACTTCACTGTCACCGTATGCCATGACCCTGTATGCCGTCCTTTTGATGGTATGATTTGTTTAAGTTCTGGGACTTTGATTGTGGGGGTTTGACCTAGAGGGAGTATGGACCTTTTAATTTCGAGGACGAAATTTTTTTAAGGTGGGTAGAGTTGTAGCACCCAGTTTTTCAAATGAGGGTAATTTTGAAATTTCGTGTTTATAATTATTTTAATAATGATATTTAATTCATGATATAATTTTTGGTGATTTTAAATTATTTTAAAATTATTTAAATCAATGACTTGTGGTTTTGACGTTTTGCTAGTGAAACCCTAGAGACTGTTTGACCTAGAGCCTAACCATGTGATTATGATATTTTAATGTCATTTTTGGCCTAAGAATATTTTTTTGCATTTGACCTCCTTGAATTATTTTGATATTATTTTATTATTTATGATATTGTTTTGGGGTTATTTGAGTCGGGTTCGAATTTCATCTCAATCCGACTTGAAACAGGGACCCGGGGGTAGTTTGACTCTAGTGGGACCCACATACTAGTTAGACATGGCCCACATGATATTAATTTTAGTCCACATGATAGAAATATTTTAGTTAGAGGTTAGACTAATTATTATGGACAAGGTTAGTGTGATTAGAGACTTTAGAATGACTAATTTAGCCCCAACCAATTAGCCCTTTCCTAATACTCATAGAATAGGTTAGTAGGGACTTTTGGACTTTTCCTAATAGGACAAAACCACCTTTATGGCCAGCCACAATAAGGATAGGGTTGAGCCTCCCATTTGTCATTATCCATCTATTTTTCTCTCTCTTGTTCTTTTCCAAATTCCTAGAGAGCAATCCCTAGCAATTTCTCCACCAAATCCTTCTATTTCACCACCAAATCTTCTTCTTTCCTTCTCCATTCTAGCCAAGGAGGAAGCTACCCAAGTTTGGGAGGATTCGGAGCTCGTTCGTGTCCTTTTGGAATCTCTACGTGTCGGTGTCGCTCCGGGAAGGTTTTTCTTCGATTCGATCTACCGGGAGGTATAAATCCCTTCTCCTTTTTATTTCCTCATGCATATAGGTCTATTTTGAACCCATAGGAATGACTCCCATGGTTGTATCTCCATTTGTGTCCATTTTGTGTCCATTTGGAGGTCATAGGAGTGTCCTTTGTGTTGTGGATGTGTTCATGTTACATATATAGATTTATATATATATATATATTGTAATGAGAGTGTATCTATATTTATATATGTAATAAATGGTTCATGATGATTATATAATCAAGTTTGTGAGTGTGGTTCCTTATATTATTATTGCTATTATTGTTGTGGATAATTAGGATATATATTGTGTATTCTTTTGGCTAAAACTATCTAAATCCGTCATAATTTTTATCCACGTTTTTAATTTCAGCCATAACTTAGAAATGTCATAACTTCTAGCTCAAAGCTCAGTTTAATCTCCCGTTTTTTTAAAAGAAGCGTATTGAAGTTAGCTTTCCAAAAACATGTATTAATAGGCCTAATTCTTTCTGTAACTTTCTGGAGAATTATTTGAGTGTCAGCTGTACGAAAGACAAACGCGTTCTCGGTGTTTTCGCGATTCCGGGAGTTTTCGGAAACGAAAACGCGATCCGTTTGAAGTTTCGGAAAGCTAACACATAGATCTATAACATACTTTAATCCTAGAATTTAATTCGTGCTGAGTTGGTACAGTATTGATTATTAGTAGGAGTTACTATTCGGCATATGCATTTTGTGCACCCTTGTGTGTAATATAATATTCTATTTGATTTTAACCCATGTTAATGTATATACATTATGTAACTAAATAAAGAACGCAAGCATGAGTAAATGGTTAAATAAATGATGTATGAGGTGTAAGTATCCTATCTAATGTAAGCATGTATAAGTATGGCTTGTAATGAATATGTAGGTTCCATAGTATGTAATGTATGGTGCATATAGTAGTGCAAGAGAATAAATGAATGATGAATGAATGCAGGCATGAATGTAATGTAATAATAGATGTAATGTATGCAATATACAAGTTAATGAGATGTAATGTTCTATGTTAACACAAATCATATATTACCTCATGTACCCCTTACACTATGTTGACACTATCACACTTGACACATTGTTCACTTACACTTTGACACTCTTTGATATGTATACACTATGTATGCCCATTTAACCCTCACTTGACCCTTTGCCATGTTCACATACACACACATAGCCTCTTAAATAAGTATTTATGAATATAGTTAACTTAGCTATGTATGTATATTATATATATGTTAGCATATTGTGTTGTAATATATAAGTTTATATAACCATTTGAAATGCCATGATTATAGACCTAATGTTGAATACCAATATATGCATGTGTATATATGTGTAGACATATATAGCTTAAAGTAATAGATTACCTAGTGTATATCCAATGTAAATTCTTGCCTATTTGAGTATTGAATAATTGCATGCTATATAGAGTTGGATGTATGTTGGCTTGTATAGCCTTGTATTGATGTGTGCTTGCTAGGATAGTCTTAGTTAGGCCTAGTAAGACTTACTAGGTTAGGACATGACATAGTTTGACTTAGTTTGACTAGTGCAGTTGACCAGAGTTGACTTTTTAACAAAAAGTCAACTGTAAGTCAACCTTTGACCCCGATTAACCTAGTTTGACTTGGATTGATTTTCTATGACCTTGTTTGACCTTGGTTGTCCTAGTATGACCCAATATGACCTAGTATGACCTAGTTTAGCTTGGTGTGACTTAGGTTTGACTTAGATTTGACCTAGATTGACCTAGATTCATTCAGAATGCATTGTAATGCATCTTATTATCATTTTGGACTCATAGTGACTTGTACTGTTCTATAGGAGACAGACACCACTCCTCGGACAGTATATTCTCTTCAGACACTCAGGCTATCAGGCGAGTACATTCTCTGACCGTTTCATACTTGTATGGATTTACATTCTTGCTCTAGATTACTGTACTTGATGCTAACACGATTCATTATCACGGATTGGTACTATATGGATCTTCTTCTGAGATGTTATCTCCTTGTATTCACTAAGTATATATTGTGATGTGCGTTTCACTTACATGTTGTATTTATTGAATACCCTTATCATTGTACACTCATTGTGCATATTGTACTCTCAGTATCACATTGAGTCATTGTACAAGCCATTGTACAAGCCATTGTACAAGTCATTGTACAAGCCATTGTACAAGCCATTGTACAAGTCATTGTATAAGGTAACGTAACTGAATTGGATCCTTGTGTATTGATTGGGGAGGAGGAGGAGAAATGGTTATGTGATCAATCGTATTGTATAAGAAATTGTATATGTCCATTGTACACCCACGTACAAAGGAGTCCCATTTTATTGTATAACCTAACCCGTTTACATAACCATATTGTGCTCTAAATCACATGTTCCTTACAGTCTTACTTATCATATTTAGATATTTCCTGTTATCAAACCTCTACTGTTTTTTATATATCTTCTTCTTTCAGCGTTTCATGTACTTTACTCTATTGCATGCTTTATATTTCCTAACTCGTTATGAACTGCGTGAGATGTTTTGTGCTCGCTCTAGTCCTGACTGGACCTGTTGATAAATTTTACAGATAGCCTGGAGGTTGCCTGCTAGCCTAGAGGAGACAGTAGAGGTTGCATAGATAGCTAGGGTTTTTGCTTATAGTTTATTTTCAGTCATCTTGAGTTGTATTTATGGATTACTGTATTTGGATTTTGAGATGTATTCTGAGTTTGTATCTTAGACACTTAGACTTCTATCTGTTGTATCTCTTTCGATTTTATGTTTTATCTATCTTCCTTTATGCTCTACCTTAGATGTGATTGAGTTTACATTATGCTATGCCACCCCCATTCGGGAAGTATAAACTGTTTAGTCTTATACTGTTAGATGCATTGAGACCTAGGACAGCGTTCTACCGCCGACACTGCGGCATAGGCTGGGCGTTGTTACGTTCTCGTACCCTAACTCTAGAGTGCCGGTCGTGACAATTTCATAAATTGAGTATTTTTTTTCTTTTAATATGATGGTTGTAATTATTAGTAGTCTAATTAATCATTAGTCATGGTGAACCCCATTTAATTTGACTTGATCAACTAGTTGATAAATTAGACTCTATTCATGGTTAGGTTGAACATAAGTCTTGATTAGAGCCAAACCACTTAGCCTACTTAAGGACCCACTTAATACTAAGTGTAATGAAAGGATTATGACTAGTCTAGAGCCTATTTAATCCCCTCAAACCCCCAAATGGCAGCCACTATTCATTTCTAGGGTTTCCATCTTTTCCTCCATTCTAAACTTCCCTAAATTTCCTCCTCTTTCCTCCACTGGTAGGGCAAAAGCTTGGGGGAGCTCAAGAAGGCTAGGAGAAGGCTCTAGCAAGGATTTGAAGGCTCCATCTCCATCCATTTCCCCTATTTTTGTGCAACTTTGTAAAGGCTCCTTCCTATATAGGTATAACCCTCTAAACTTGTATTTCTATGATCAAATTTTATGTATTCATATAGGAGACCCACCCCATGACTCATAGGGAGTAGATTGAGGTCCTAATAAATACTATTGGGGTAGTTTCATGGAGTTTTGTGTCCATTTTAGAGAGGTTTCGAAATGTGACCCCTAAGTGTTTGTTAGAATGCCTAGAAGGCTATGTTGGCTTTGTATTTCAGTTTTGAGCATGTGTTAGGATGGGTAGATCATTCATTAGGCATTCTAATTGATTTCTTAATGAATTCCTATAGATATATATGTATATATGAGCTATACATGAGTTATATATATATATGTTACTATGTGTTAAATGATATATATGTATGTGGCTGTGTTGGGTTTTTGGAGTGGACTGATTTGGTGATACCATTGTGTTCACTATTTTGCTCTCCATGTTTGTGCAGTCTGTCATTTCGGATTTGTACCATGTGGTTCACATCCTAATCACCAAGATAGCATAGCCTAAGCTTTGTCTACATGTCCCAAGTAATTCATTTACTGTATTGCTCAGTCGAGCACTTCATTTGCAAGTCCTGCATCTGCCATGTCTTGTATGACCCCCATTGGCTCAGATCTGAACTTGGCTCAGTCGAGCATCATTCTATATAGTGTCTTGCTCCCAAATTAACCAACGGCACATTAGAGTATGCACTGCACCTTCAATTAATTATTTGCATCCGCTGCATTTAGATATCCTGCATATACTTCACTACATGTATTGATTCATGCACTCATTTACATTCATTGCCTGCAAACTTGAATGTCTTGCATCCTCACTTCACAACTGTTTGTGCCTGTAATCCTCTTTAACCACTGCATATTAGATTACTCATTTCACTGCATATCCTTCTTCATGTCCTGCATTTACATATGCTTCACTGTATTGTATTTGCATACTCTGGTATCAGGACAAATTCATAGCCCTGCATCCCAAATTTGTCCTTTACTTTAATTCATTTACTGCATAAATGCATCTGACCTTCATAGCAAATTAGCCACTACACACTCATTAGCCCTGCAACTCAATTTCTGAGACCTTTCACTCTATTGTACTATACTTCACATAACCAATGTATCACTGTACACTCATGTATTAGAACATTCAATTGTGCAGCATAACCAAATTGCTTCACTGCATATGTTAGATGTTCTGCAAATCTTGCATTTCTGCATATCAAGATATCCTGCGCTAATGTTGATATCCTGCATACACTTACCCAAATTTATTCACCTGCACTCATTCATTACCTGTAGCCTACATCATTGATACAAATATGTATCAGTGATGCACATTTTCATTTATCATGCTCCCAATTGACCATTGCAACATCTATTTACCACTGCACTTTAGTGCAAATATTAGTTTCAGACCTAACCGGGTTCTGAACACTCTGATACTCATGTATCAGAGCATAGGAATGTTCCCTACTTTCATGACTCACATATACCATACTCTCATGCCCAACCTTCATTAGTCAGAACCTCAAATCATTCATCTGCATGCATAACACAACATTGCATATCTTTCTTACATTCACTACATTTTTTTATCTCATATCCTGCATTCAGTTAAACACTGCAGCCACTTTAAACTGTCCTGCATTCCTCTTCACATATCCTGCACATTAAGAATAGTACTAGTTTAACTAATGCATACATCCCATATCTTGCACTCATTCATTCACTGTTCTTCACTACCTATTGTACAAATATACTACCTTGCATTCACCATATACTTCATTACATATCCTTCACTTATCTTCACTCACTGCCACAAAACATCAAATCGGTCCTACTACCTAAGTAATGTGCTGCACCCATCATTAGTTCACTGAACATCATATATTCACTGTACCCTTCACTGTACACATTAGCATGGTCCTGCACTCATTATATTCACTACATCATTGTCTTGATTTTACTGCCATTCTTTCCTGTCTTATGAGGACAGTGGGGTTCAGTCCCCAACTGGTTTGGGTATATGTGATATACCTTATATATATAGGATAATGTTATCCATTATATATGTATATACATATGTGATATCATGATGTATATGATATAGGTTATGAGGATAATTGAGATATTATATGTATTTGTATTCATGGACTATAGGACATGAGTTATAGAGTAGAAGTGGATTGGTTCTAGATAGTCTAACCTACGTTGGTTTTGGCCCTTACTAGGGCTGCAAATGAGCCAAGCCGTTCGCGAGCTGCTCGAAGCTCGGCTCGATAAAAGCTCGTTTGAGCTCGGTTCGTTTACTAAACAAGCTGAGCTCAAGCTTCATTTTCGAGCTCGTTTAATAAACAAGCCAAGCTCAAGCTTAGAAGTACTTGGCTCGTTTGAGCTCGCGAGCTGGCTTGTTTATGGGCTTGCGAGCTGGCTCGTTTAGAAGCTCGTTTAGGAGCTTGTTTAGAAGCTCATTTGTTCTTTATTGAATTCTAATTTTATATATATTTGTGCATCATATATTTATATGTCCTTAATAATTGATATTAAGGAATTTTTTAATTAAAAATTTATAATTAAATTGTTAATATTACAAGTACTTGAATTCAAACCTAACTAAATTGAAATCGAGCTCGTTAAGCTTGAAATCAAGCTTAATGAGTTTGAAATAAAGTTGAACGAGCTTGAAATCAAGCTTAACGAGCTTGATTTTGAGCTTATCGAGCTTATTTATCAAGCTTGAATCAAGCTTTCACATCAAGCCAAGCTCAAGCTTAATATAAACAAGCTCGAGCCAAGCTCAAGCTCTAAAATAAAAAATTTATCAAGCTCGAGCTTAAGCTTGAGCTCGATTAATTCTAGTCAAGCCAAGCTCAAGCTTACCAAAGCTTGGCTCAGCTTGGCTCGTTTGCAGCCCTAGCCCTTACCTAGGACTTCATGGCCCAATGTGGCAAACCCTAGAATTAGCCTAGTTAACCAAAACCCTAGATGGGCATTTGACCAAGGTTTGACCAATGGTTCAAGATTGACTTAGTTGACTGGATATTGACCAAGGGTTGACTTTTGACCTAGAAAGACCTAGTAGCATGTAGACTTCATTATCTAAATCAATTATTTAATTTAGAACACCATTTAACATGTATATCTCATCAATAGGTCTTGTGACGCCACTTTGAGCCTCGGTTCACATTCATTGCTCAGGACGACAGGCGAGTACATTCTCTGATAGTTTCATTTTGTTGATATATCTTATGATACATGTTATATTAGTGTTCTATCTTGATTCTGACACGATGGACTCACGGATTGGTATTTTTATGGATTCCTTGACTGGAGATACGTGGTTTCATGCCTATCTTGAATAAGGTAATCATGACTAATGCATCCATCGTGACTAATGAAATGCATGTCGAAGAACCTGGATTCCATGTGTACTAGTCGGGTGGGGGAATACCTAGGAGACATGTGAACATACCCATTCTATCCCATCGGTATTACGTGAATAATAGCGACCACACACGTACGTATATGGTTTTTCGGATATCCCTTTCTAGCTGTTCACATGTCAAACTTGGTATTTCAAATCACTGGTCTTAACACAGTTTGTCTGAGTTGTCTACAACATATCTTGCATGACAGGTTTACTCATTTTTATATATCTTCCTGTTCTCATATGATCTTGTATACTTGTCTTTTCATTATACATTACCTCTACAACTTGATCATCAAGAATTTTATTATTATTTTATACTCATAGCGCTTGTCAATTATTTTGAACTGTTAGAGGATGTGCTCGTTCCAATCCTGACTGGATGCGTTGACAAATATTACAGATTGTAACCCCCTATTTTCAAAAAATTTAATAAATGAAAAATAATTCCAAATTTGCCCCAAATTGATTCCATTAGGTCCTAAATATTTTTCTATTAATTTTAGAATTTTTCTGCGATTTGTTTGGAGTCGTTTGGACGTCATTTGAATTCTTTTTAATTAAATAACTGCTACTGTAAAAGCTGCATTTCTCCCCGTTTTGGTAAAACGGTAAAAAAATCTAACCCTAGGGTCAAGTTAGTAATTAACCATGATTAGTTTGCCCTAATTTTATTTTTCTATAAATAGGCACTCATCCCAATGTAAAAATCCTGGAACTGTTGCTGTGCAGTGAACAGTAACCCGAGTTACTGTTCACCACCGACGAGCTCGCCGCCGGCAACCAACTCCGGCGACCCCGTTCTCCCCAACCCAGCAACGTCGACCACCGCCGAGGACACCAACGTGTCGAGAACGGCGAGGCCGAAACGAAGAAAAACCTGCCGCCGTCGTCGACCATCGCAGCACCGCCGCCAAGCCCGCCCGACCATTCGCGTGAGTCACCATCCCTATTCCTTCATCAAACCGTTATTTCCTTGACACCATCGAGTTCGTCTCGACGAGACGAATCGATCGCCCCTATTTTCGACTCACCCCGACACACGGACACAGAAAACCCAAGCCCTAGTTTCGGACACGTGGACACGGCACGAACACGTGTTGTGATGACACGAATTTATCACCATCGTGTCGAGGACGACACGGCGAACACAACCATGTCCTTAGACACGAAAATTCATGTCTGGAAGGACTACGACACGAACCCGACACATTTTCGAAGTGTCCAGAGCTTCGGGACACAGGAATGATGACCTTAGTGGGTCGGTTTCCCGACCCGCTGTGACCCAGACCCGTTCCCCTTAATAGCTAAATATTATTTCCACCCTCCCATTTCAATTAGGCCGCGCTGGCCTACTGGTCAGTGCGCGCAGTTGGACCTTCCCATCCCCCCTGCCCGAGTTCGAACCCCCCTTGTTTAGTTTGGGTGATTTTTGGTTTTCTTTTATATTTTCAATGTTTATATATATATATATATATATTTTTTTTTGGTTTTCTTTCAATGTTTATATATATATATATATATATATATATATATATATATATATATATATATATATATATATATATATATATATATTTTATTTTTATTTTTCAATGTATATATATATATATATATATATATATATATATATATATATATATATATATATATATATATATATATATATATATATATACATTGAAAAATATATATATAAATATATCTATATATGTATATGTATAGAATTAAATACCTTTGGAAATATAGTATATGTGTATATACTCTTAATAATAAATGCTGAAACCATTTTCTTTAATAATATAAACTATATATTTCACACACACACACACACACACACACACACACACACACACACACACACACACAGATATATATATATATATATATATATATATATATATATATATATATATATATATATATATATATATATATATATATATATATATATAATAATGGCTAGAGCCTTCATTGAAATAGAAAACGAGGTTGGAACCGGGAGATAGCCCGAGTTCCTACAAAGTGTGGGAGAAGCCCTAGCAAAGTTCCTGACAAAACGTCATAATCATTAACCACGTTTTTTTTAGGCTGAAAAGAGCAACCGAAATTCAAAAATTGAATTTCGAAAGACAAGAAAGGAAAAGAAACAAAAAAGGGCACGTGGCGGGGGGTGTTGGGCCCGAGGGGCCCGGTGCACTGCTCGAGGGAGCGGCATGCAGCCCGAGGGGCGCGTAAAGCGAGAAGGGCGCGAAGCCCGGGGAAGGGGCTCGTCGCCCGGGGAGGAGGGCCGGAGGGCCGTCGACTGGGTGAGGGGGCCGCCGGCGGAAGGAGGGTGCCGCCAACGGTTGGAGGGGGACCGCCGCCATGGAAAAAACCCGGAGAACGCGCCGACGGGGGCGAGCGGCTGAGATGGGGGGGCGGACCTGCTGACCGCAACGGAGGCCAGCCCGCCGGCGGGAGGGGGCGGCAGGGCGGTGCCGGAATAGAGGGAGGGGGAGGGGGAGAGAGGAGAAGGGGGGCTCGACCACTACCTCAAGGGGGACGGTCGGCAGGGGTGAGCGGGTGGGCCTCGACCTCGTCGGCGAGGGAGGCCTACCACCGACGGTGTGCGTCCTGCAGCGAGCGTCGGAGGGAGCGACGGAGCTCAGAACTGGAGAGGGGCGAAACGGGAGGGACGACGGGCGACCGACTCAGGAGGGGGGGCTTAGTCGATCTACCGACCGTGAAGACCGCCTCGACCTCGGCCGTCTCAGGAGGGGGTGGCGACGTCTCAGGAGGGTCCTCAACCTCGGCGACGGGCGACCGTCTCAGGAGGGGGAAGACCGCCTGCGGCGAGAAGGCCCAAGGAGGCACCGAGGCTGGAGGGGGGGAGAGTCTCCGGGACGAGACCGGAGAAGAGATATGGGGCTGTACCAGGGCCGCCGGGGGGAGGAGCGAAGGCTGAGAGGCCGGGCCCAGCCGGAGGAACTGGGGGCCACAGCAGGAAAGGGAATCCGGCCGGCGCTGAGAGGGTGGCGGCGGGCGGAGGGCACTCCGGGGCGGGAGGGGGCACGATTGGAGGAGCTGCCACCGGATGCGGGGGCGCGGGCCGAGCCCGATGGTGCCGACGCCGCCGCCGACGACGACGGCAAGGCGGGGGGGCACCGTCGGAGAAGGGGGGAGAGCCCCAAAGGGGAGGGGACCAGGCGGAGACTCCCCACGGAGGGGAAGTCCAGGCGGAGACGATCCGAGCCGGAAGGAAGAGGGGGGAGTGGGAGGGTCCGAGGGGGAGAATGATGCAGAGGGGGGCGGTCGGGCCGAGGAGGCCGACCGGCGAACCCACCCATCCCACCGGGGGAGGCGGAGTGGGAGCAGCGGAGTTCCCGACGGAGGGAGCTGAGGAGCTGCTCTCTTCATCCTGATTATAATATACATATATATATATATATATATATATATATATATATATATATATGTATATATATATATATATATATATATATATGTATATGTATATATATATATATGTATATATATATATATATATATATATATATATATATATATATATATATATATATATATATATATATATATATATATGTATATATGTATATACATAAGTAATTAAATATTGAAGTTAATTAATATTAATTCTTGCTTTCATTTCTTTTATATTTTTGAAGGAATATATTATATAAAATTATATATATATTTAATTTTTGTCATTTAAATTTCTATACTTAATTTCTGTCCTTTAAATTCATGTCAATATAAATACAGTGCCTATCTGTAATATGTATTTTAAATTCTGTCATTTAATTTATGACATTTAAATTCATGTCAATATAAATAAAGTGCATATATTGTAATATGTATTTTAAATTCTGTCATTTAATTTTGTCATTTAAATTACGTCATTATAAATACAGTGCCTATACTGTAATATATAAATAAATATAGTGCATATACTGTAATACGTATTTATAAACACAGTGCCTATACTGTAATATGTACGCTTTCAATTTCTACAATTTAAATTCCTTTAAATTATATGTATTTAAATTACGCATTTATTTACGAATTTACGTACTTTGTGCAAACGACCACTCTAAGTCCAAGCCTAGCATGGGTTGATCGGACTTAGGTGAGCCTACACATATTCGGGGTCTAGTTGAGTCATGTTGGTCTTGATTCACGGCTTCGGGTCCCGTTCTGGACTTCGGTTCAATTTTAAATACGCGAACAAATACATTAAATAATTATTTTATTTAATTTTAGAATCTGTGATTTATGAACTTTTAATTTTCAGACCAATTTTTAATGCTGAATAAATTCTAGAAAAATTACTACAAAATACTATGTTAATTAATCTAATTTAATATAATTTTTTTATGATTTAATCTACTATTTTGTACTGTTTAGAAATAGTAAAACAGAACTTATTTTCAATGCACACTTGTATTCTGATTTTTAATAAATACTTACACTGGATCATAAATTCCAGAAAATTTATATTAAATTACTACAATTAACAAGGATCAATTTGGTATATTATTTCATATAAAATAGTACTGTATAACTATCTTAATAATTATTGGAACATAATGTACAATCTGATTAATTAATTAATTAATATTGACTTGTGTGTTTTTGGGATATTTTAGCATCGGGACCTTACCCTAACTTAGTGTAGAGACCTACTTGTTGGTCTAGGTGTTGTAATACCTCACTTTGGACTACTAGAGCTTCACATAGCTAGTGTCCTATTAGGAGCCGTGTCACAACACTAGTGTAATCTTAATCATAACTTAGAGGCTGAGTTGTATATCATTTTGACAGGACACCGGATATCTGTACCATCATATTCTTATTCTTGCTTTGCTCAAGGCAAGTACCCCTACAAACTTATTTACTGCATATGATAATGAACTGTAAATGAACCATGTTAAAATACTGCTTTATGGAAACTGTAAGTCATATCATTACATACTTTATACTGATTCTCGGTATCTTCACATGCTTAGAAGAGTTTTTACATATCTCACATGATGGTTACTGGGACATGGAGAAACTGATAGTTGAGTACGTGATCATGCCCCCTTCTTCCGTACGTATTTACCGAGCAAGGTCGTATTTTATATGCATACCTTGTCATAGGCTATTACCCCACATTTCTGTACGGATGTACACCTATGCTTGTATACTTGTACGTATGTACATTTTATTTACTTGTGCCACAACACATTTTACACCTATTGACGATCACGTACCTGCTCCAGTTTTAAACTATATATACGCATGTGTTGCCATGACAAATGCATCCTTGCCATGATTGCTGTGATTTTATATGATAGATTGTGCCATGTCAGGATTACAGTCATTTCATCTCTTACCATGTCATGATCAGTATTATATGTTTGTAGTACAAGTACTTGCTCCCGTCCTGACAGGATAACGTTGTAGGTGTACTTTCCGAGGAGGAAATGCTATGTGATACATATTATGGCACTTCATTTGAGGACCTGACCTATGCTCCAGAAGAGGCCCCAACTGGGAACCTTGCTTAGATATCTTTTATGTATTTGAGACTTAGACCTTGGTTTAAACTTATATTTGGATACTGGACTTTGTCTCCAGTCTCATACATTTGAAGTGTAATAACTTTTAACACTTGTTACTTTCGTTAATAGAAGCTGTGTTGTGATAAAATCTTATTTGGCTTAATGTTAGCACACTTAGTATCTCTCCTATATAAACTCTTATAACAGCTTACTACGCTTTTACCAAGCGTAGGCTGGACATGGCTCGGCCCGGCCTAACAATTTAGGTAACGGGTCGTGACACAGATGATGATGGTGACTGCCCTACCTTCTTTGGGGCATATGAGGGTGACATTTAGGAGCCTGAGGAGCATCTAGCTCAGTAAAGGATTTACCTCCTGCTTAGACTAGTTAGTTAGGCTTGACTGGACTGCGATCCAGCTAGTACTTGAGACTCGTAGTATACTTATTATTTTGGTATCTTGTGTTATGTTTTGAACTCTAACTTGTGTTGAGATCTTGCATCTATTTCCAGTTATTTCCTTCTATCATATCTTTCATATTTCGTGCTATCTTCCTTAGATGTCTTGTGATTGAGTTGTGACATTATTTACCTCCGTACGGAGATGACAAGTACCTTTATATTGTGTCTAGATGTTGTATGTTATAGACGACCTATACAGCGTTCTACCGCCGATTCTGTGGCGTAAGCTGGACGTACCCACGTTCTCGTGCCCTTTCTCAGGGTGCGGGTCGTGACACATTTTTGTGGTGGCCCATGCAGGTCTGAATCGTAACTAGTACGATTTCGTAGTGGTGCTCAACTTAGAGTGCTGCTACGAGCCTGCTGTTAGGATATAGGTTATAGGATATATTGAGAGTTACTCAATCATATATTAGGAAAATTTTAGATCTTTCAATTATCATGACAACTCTTCTTGCATTTCGAATTTGATTATGCTTCTTTGATAATATCTTATCTTGTGCCATATTGATCTCTTGCTTCAATCTATCCTCAGGATGACGATGACTCGAGCTCAGGCAGCTGGATCTAGTACTGCCCCGGAGAGGTCTGGCCCATCGAGGCCTACTGCTCTAGAGGAGGGAGAGGTCCAGACGGCTGTCTTTGCTGCCCCTACTACTCCTGCCACCAAGGTGGGAGTACCAGCAGCAGCAGTAACAGTAACAAAAGGTCTTCCACCTCAGGCTGAGAGGCCTAGTATCGTCGTACCAGAGACTCTTGCACCTCCACCTGCACTGCCTACAGACGCTTTATAGATGTTCGCTCTTCTCCCGCAGATGATGGAGTTATAACGAGCACAAGCAGAGGCGTCGCAGCGTCAGGCAGAGGTCTTGAGGCAGAGCATGGAGAATGCTCATCAGTTGGCATTGGTAGCAGTTGAGAAGGTGGCTACTATTCCGCCACAGGGTGCCCCTGCCCAGGAGCAGCAGCAGGCGAGGCCTGGCTCTGTGTTAGATTTCAAGAAGATGGTCCCCCGGGAGTTCAAGGGGACTAAGGGCATCCTTTCTGCCGATGACTGGCTAGAGGACGTTGAGCGGAGCTTAGAGCTAGCAGAGCTTCCGAAGAGGCTGTGGGTGTCAGCTGCGGAGAGTCAGTTCTTTGATATCACCTTGACATGGTACCGTACGGATCCTCGTACGTCAGTCAGAAGGTTGACCTGGAAGAACTTCCGGAGGCTATTCAAGGAGAAGTTCTATCCTGATGTAGCTCTTAGCACGCTGGAGGGCCAGTTTGTAGGACTGGTACAGGGTAACTCGTCTGTGGATGAGTGTGCGGCGGAGTTCTTTCGCCTGAGCCGATTCGCTCCAGGGATGGTTCAGGATGGGGAGAGAAGGCCCGCAAGTTCAGGAGGGGCCTGATCTATGCAGTTCGCTCTCGCACATCTGGGCGTCGTGATGCAACTTTTGAGCAGATTCTGATGGATGCTCAGATAGCTGAGTAGGACTACGGTCTTAGGCCCAAGAGGGTCGGTGACGTCATGGGTGGTACTATAAGTAGTGCGGGACTGGCTAAGCGTCCCTACGTTCAAAAGGAGTACCATCAGAGAGCTAAAGCTCAGGTTCAGCAGCAGAGGCAGGGAGATCGGGATGCTCTTTGCAACTATTGTAAGAAGCCTGGTCATTCATGGGACATCTGCAGGAAAAGACAGAAGGTGTGCCTATTTTGTGGGTCATCTGAGCACCAGATGAGGGATTGCCCTAATGTAACTCCATCTGGCGGAGCGCAAGGCCAGAGAGGTAGAGATAGGCCACCTGTAGCACCGCATCATGCCCAGCACCAGAGAGGCAGGACTTTTGCATTGACGGTCGAGGAGACCGATGCTGCAGGTGATGGGATAGCAGGTCTGTCTTTTCCGTCCTTCTTTTCCATCTTGTTGTATGATTCCATTAGTACCTGTCAGGATACTTTGTGATGTGCTAGATAGTATAGTGACGCTGATCAAGATTGCAATATCACGACCAGTAGGACCATAATTTGCATGCTTTAGATATAGTTTTCTTGACCTTGATTGTTGGGGGTTTAACCTAGAAGAAGTATGGCCATCTTAATTTCGATGACGAAATTTTCTGGGAGGAGATCTGTCACTACCACTTTTCTAGGACAAGGGTATTTCTGTCATTTCATAAATTGAGTATATATATTTCTCTTTTAATATGATGGTTGTAATTATTAGTAGTCTAATTAATCATTAGTCATGGTGAACCCCATTTAATTTGACTTGACCAACTAGTTGATAAATTAGACTCTATTCATGGTTAGGTTGAACACAAGTCTTGATTAGAGCCAAATCACTTAGCCTACTTAAGGACCCACTTAATACTAAATGTAATAAAAGGATTAGGGCTAGTCTAGAGCCTATTTAATCCCCTCAAACCCCCAAATGGCAGCCACTATTCATTTCTAGGGTTTCCATCTTTTCCTCCATTCCAAACTTTCCCAAATTTCCTCCTCTTTCCTCCATTGGTTGGGCAAAAGCTTGGGGGAGCTCAAGGAGGCTAGGAGAAGGCTCTAGCAAGGATTTGAAGGCTCCATCTCCATCTATTTTTCCTATTTTTGTGTAACTTTGTAAAGGCTCCTTCCTATATAGGTATAACCCTCTAAACTTGTATTTCTATGATCAAATTTCATGTATTCATATAGGAGACCCACCCCATGACTCATAGGGAGTAGATTGAGGTCCTAATAAATCCTATTGGGGTAGTTTCATGGAGTTTTGTGTCCATTTTAGAGAGGTTACAAAATGTGACCCCCAAATATTTGTTAGAATGCCTAGAAGGCTATGTTGGCTTTGTATTTCAGTTTTGAGCATGTGTTAGGATGGGTAGATCATCCATTAGGCATTCTAATTGATTTCTTAATAAATTTCTATAGATATATATGTATATATGAGCTACACATGAGTTATATATATGTGTTACTATGTGTTAAATGATATATATGTATGTGGCTGTGTTGGTTTTTTGGAGTGGACTGATTTGGTGATACCAATGTGTTCACTGTTTTGTTCTCCATGTTTGTGCAGTCTGTTGTTTCGAATTTGTACCATGTGGTTCACATCCTAATCACCAAGATAGCATAGCCTAAGCTTTGTCTACATGTCCCAAGTAATTCATTTACTGTACTATTCAGTCGAGCACTTCATTTGCATGTCCTGCATCTGCCATGTCTTGTATGACCCCCATTGGATCAGATCTGAACTTGGCTCAGTCGAGCATCATTCTATATATTGTCTTGCTCCCAAATTAACCAACGACACATTAGATTATGCACTGCACCTTCAATTAATCATTTGCATCCGCTGCATTTAGATATCCTGCATGTATTGATTCATGCACTCATTTACATTCATTGCCTACAAACTTGAATGTCTTGCATCCTCACTTCACAACTGTTTGCATTCTTGTCCTGTAATCCTCTTTAACCACTACACATTAATTCATTTATTGCATAAATGCATCTGACCTTCACAGCAAATTAGCCATCACATACTCATTAGTCCTGCAACTCAATTTCTGAGACCATTCACTCTACTGTACTATACTTCACATAACCAATGTATCACTGTACACTCATGTATTAGAACATTCAATTGTCCAGCATAACCAAATTGCTTTACTGCATAGGTTAGATGTTTTGCATATCTTGTATTTCTGCATATCAAGATGTCATGCGCTAATGTTGATATCCTGCATACACTTACCCAAATTCATTCACCTGCACTCATTCATTACCTGTAGCCTACATCATTGATACAAACATGTATCAGTGATACACATTTTTATCTGTTCTGCTCCCAATTGACCATTGCAACATCCATTTACCACTGCACTTGAGTGCAAATATTGGTTTTAGATCTAACCGGGTTCTGAACAATCTGATACTCATGTATCATAGCATAGGAATGTTCCCTAATTTCATGACTCACATATACCATACTCTCCTGTCCAACCTTCATTAGTCAGAACCTCAAATCATTCATCAGCATGCATAACACAGTATTGCATATCTTTTTTACATTCACTATATTTTTTATCTCATATCCTGCATTCAGTTAAACACTGCAACCACTTTAAACTGTCCTGCATTCCTCTCCACATATCCTGCACATTAAGAGGAGTACCAGTTTAACTAATGCATACATCCCATATCCTGCACTCATTCATTCACTGTTCTTCACTACACATTGTACAGATACACTACCTTGTATTAACCATATACTTCTTTACATATCCTTCACTTATCTTCACTCACTGCCATAGAACATCAAATCTGTCCTGCTACCTAGGTAATGTGCTGTACCCATCATTAGTTCACTGAACATCATATATTTACTGCACCCTTCACTGTACATATTAGCATGGTCCTGCACTCATTACATTCACTGCATCACTATCTTGATTTCACTGATATTCTTCCCTGTCTTATGAGGACAGTGGGGTTCAGTCCCCAACTGGTTTGGGTATATGTGATATACCTTACATATATAGGATAATGTTATCCATTATATATATACATATATGATATCCTGATGTATATGATATAGGTTATGAGGATAATTGAGATATGATATGTATTTGTAATCATATCTATCGGACATGAGTTATAGAGTAGAAGTGGATTGGTTCTAGATAGTCTAACCTACATTGGTTTTGACCCTTACCTAGGACTTCATGGCCCAATGTGGCAAACCCTAGAATTAGCCTAGTTGACCAAAATCCTAGATGGGCATTTGACCAAGGTTTGACCAATGGTTCAAATTTGACTTAGTTGACTGGATGTTGACCAAGGGTTGACTTTTGACCTAGAAAGACCTAGTAGCATGTAGACTTCATTGTTTAAATCAATTATTTAATTTAGAACACCATTTAACTGTTGGCCCAATGATTGTATCATGTTTTTGAATATGGTTAATATGTTAAGTTTAGCATTTCATTATCACTAATCTTCATACTATCGCTATAGCATTTTTACTTATACTTATACCTTTGGTGATATGTGCCTATTGGTTTACATATTAGTGATATGAGCTTATCTATCTTAAATTTAATCGGGTTGCCAAAACAAAACTATATTTTTTATTGTGGTCATTCGATTAAGTTTAATCATTATGATATCACTAACATTTATGCTATCACCTTAGCACTTATACTTAAACTCAGCATTGTCCTAATGTGCATTAAACCTATCATACTTGCTACTATGTATATTGCTTTGTTCGTCTAACATGTACATGCAAAAAAGCAATAAACAAGATCAATATGGACATATACAATAAAGAAATTATGGTGGGCCAAAGACGACGGATCCCACAAGATTTCTCTGAACCACCCGACGACATCTCCGGAGCCACGCACTCGGGGGTTCTGCTGCCCAGTCAGCTGTCGCCAAGGGAAAAAGCCAGCACCTATCAAAGGAAGAAGCCAAGCCATGCCATCATCATTTCATGACTCTGAAGAAGCCTACACCTGCTACAGTAATTCTGGAGTCTGTAATGAGTCTTAAAAATAATTGTAAACACAAGAAATGAATGACAAAATTGAAAGCTAGGGTAGAAATTAGCCCAGGATCATTTTCGGATGAAAATCGGCATACCGACGGTATACCAGTCTATACCGACGGTATACCAATTTTGTTCACAGAAAGTTTCTATCTACAAAATCGGCATACCGACGGAATACCGATCTATACCGACGGTATACCGATTTAGCAACGTTGAAAATCCAATGGTCGAATTTCTAACATTTAATGATCCCAACGGCTATATTTCTAGCCGTTGCAATTCTAGACCAGTATTCCGACGGTATACCGGTTCGTACCGACGGTATACCGATCGCTGACTGAAAAGTTGCCTTTGAGCTCTTTTTAATGCTTTGGTTATAAATAGCCTTGAACCCCTTCATTTAAGGTTGATGCTTTGAGCCTAAAAATTTCTAAACCACCAAAGCCTATCCACAAACAACTCTACAAAGCTTTCATTTGCCATCCACAAATTGTGTTAGAGTTATTGAGTTGAAAAGTAAGATCTTTATCTTGTTGTATAAGAAGATCAAAACCTATTGTGAAAGGTTGAAGTTGGAGAGTCTTCGTATCAAAACTCTCGGTTGAAGTTGGAGAGTCTTCGTATCCAAACTCTCGGTTGAAGTTGGAGAGTCTTCGTATCCAAACTCTCGGTTGAAGTCGGAGAGACCTTCGGACTAAAGCTCTCGTGTAAGAAGTTAGCGAGTTCTTCGGATCCAAACTCGTGTGTAACTATTTACTCAAATAGTAGATTAAAGTCGGAGAGAGTCCCGGGACTGGAGTGCCCCATGGGAGAATACCAGGATATATCGTGTGTCGGTATTGTTGTTGCTTCTTCTCTTGCACTTATATTTTTTAAATTGCCCATTAGCTTGTGATAAGTGCTTGATTAGTTAGCTTGACCCTATTCACCCCCCTCTAGGGTTCCTACATTAACATGTATATCTCATCAATAGGTCTTGTGACTCCACTTTGAGCCTCGGTTCACATTCATTGCTTAGGACGACGGGCGAGTACATTCTCTGATAGTTTTATTTTATTGATATATCATGTGATGCATGTTATATTAGTGTTCTATCTTGATTCTGACATGATGGACTCACAGAATGGTATTTTTATGGATTTCTTGACTGAAGATTCGTGGTTTCATGCCTATCTTGAATAATGTAATCATGACTAATGCATCCATCGTGACTAATGAAATGCGTGTCGAAGAACCTGGATTCCATGTGTACTAGTCGAGCGGGAGAATACCTAGGAGACATGTGAAGATACCCATTCTATCCCATTGGTCTTACGTGAATAATAGCGGCCACACACGTACGTGTATGGTTTGCCGAATATCCCTTTTTAGCCATTCACATGTCAAACTTAGTATTTCAAATCACTGGTCTTAACACAGTTTGTCTGAGTTGTCTACAATATATCTTGCATGACAGGTTTACTCATTTTTACATATCTGTCTGTTCTCATATGATCTTGTACACTTGTCTTTTCATTATACATTACCTCTACAACTTGATCATCAAGAATTTCATTATTATTTCATACTCATAGCGCTTGTCAATTATTTTGAACTGTTAGAGGATGTGCTCGTTCCAATCCTGACTGGATGCGTCGACAAATATTACAGATGATGATGGTGACTGCCCTACCTTCTATGGGGCATATGAGGGTGATATTCAGGAGCCTGAGGAGCATCTAGCTCAGTAGAGGATTTACCTCCTGCTTAGACTAGTTAGTTAGGCTTGACAGGACTGCGATCCAGCTAGTACTTGAGACTTGTAGTATACTTATTATTTTGGAATCTTGTGTTATGTTTTGAACTCTAACTTGTGTTGGAATCTTGCATCTATTTCCAGTTATTTCCTTCTATCATATCTTTCATATTTCGTGCTATCTTCCTTAGATGTCTTGTGATTGAGTTGTAACATTATATACCTCCGTGCGGAGATGACAGGTACCTTTATATTGTGTCTAGATGTTGTATGTTATAGACGACCTACACAGCGTTCTACCGCCGATTCTGCAGCGTAGGCTGGACGTACCCACGTTCTCGTGCCCTTTCTCAGGGTGCGGGTCGTAACATAATGGGTAATCAAGGACGCTGAAAGCTTGTTGTCTAACTCTTTAGAAGCTTTGCACTAATTTGAAGCTTCCATTTGAAGAAGAAGAAGATATTCGCTGAAGGTGGTTTATTGTCGTTTTTAATAATGGATATATTGTATGGAACGATTGCATCTCATTTTAAATTTCTACAAGTTGTAAGCCTAGTTGGGCATTTCTACTCAGTTGTTGGGAGCTTATATTTTTCACTGCAAAATTTATCAATAATTAATTTATTTCAGTTCATATATGTGTTATTCATACTCTGTGATCCACTGCAAATTCTACGAAAAATATCTCTTTTACAAAATGAGCACGAACACGCCTTGTCCAAATACAGTAGACTTATATGACATCATGTCCAGTGTTAATTATAGATTTTACGAAATCTGGATGTGACAAAATAGCCTCAAGGCTTCTATCATTAAGTCATATAAATAGAAGAGAAAATCATTAGGTTTGTATTTTTTTGAGAAATTTTGAGTTGCACCCCACTTTATTTACTCAAATTCAAGGTGCACCCCATCCAATTACCATAATGCAAGACACCCCACACTTTTGACGAAAATTGTTTTCCACTAACAGTCAACTCCTTTGACCATTTTTTTGGACCAACATATCCCCGTCTTCCACTAGCACTTTGTAGCAGCAGCAGTAGCGCACGGGAGGGGGCTGCCAGCGGAGGTGCACGACTGGAGGAGGTGGTCATGGGGAGGGCACGGCGGGGAGTGGGGCTGTCGATGGAGGGCACGCGGCGCGAGGGGCCGGTGTGGGGGGTGACGGCGGTGGTGCGCTGCCCGGTCCAGACCCCGATCGTCATAAAGTGAAGAATTCAATTATGCACAAGAAAAAGTTAATAAAAAGGAAAACAATTTCCTTTTATTTCTTCGTACCTGGAAGAGAAATTAAGAAAAGCAAAGGAGAGGAAGGAAGAGGTTCCCGATCCCAAAATAAATCAATAAATCAATCAAAAGCTCTACAAATTTAACCCCCAAAATATAACAAACAAACAAGCCAAAGAAGCTTTTGAACTATTGATTCGAAATCAGGAAGAAGAGAGTGAGTGAGAGAGAGAAAACAACGACACGATTGTTGGCAAGGAAAGCTCTCGTGGCGAACTCACAAAGACGGAATCTTTACTTTTATTTTATTTTTGTTTTGAAAATTCCTCGACAAAAAAAAACAAATTCTTCATAAATAAATAAAAAATCACACGGAAGGAGAGAAATAGGAAGAGGAGGAAAGGATTGAATGGACCTGTGGCGTCTTCGACACGCAAAACCCTGAATCGTCCGCGTCTCTCGGCTCGGCTTGGTTCGGTTTGTATATGGAATAGGTAAAAAATGAATTTGGAAATGGCGGGGAGGGAGGCTGCCAGCGGGAGAGCGCGGCGGAGGGGGTGAGTGAGGCTGTCGGCGGGTCACGACGGCAGGAGGGGGGTGATGTTACATTGCCAGGAGCTTAAGACTGAACGAGTACACAACACTCAGTGTGCTCAGCTCTGCCTTGAGGATCACTCCAATACCAGAGGGTACTTTAGTAATCATCCAATTGTTAGTTAGCCACGTCATGGCAATTGTTGTTAGCCACGTCAGCAATTCTGTTACAATAGCTGGACAGACCTGCAAGTGGAGAGAAAATGACTATAAGTACAGAAATTGTAAGAAGAAGAAGTATTGTGTAATGAAATTTCCTAATTTCCACTTAATTCAATTCTGAAGAGCTTCTCCTTCTTCTCCATCAGTCTTTCTTCTTCCTTTCTGAATTTCTTGTCAATTTTCTATCAGTTCTTCTTATATCAGTGTCACAAATGGCAAATATGATCAGATCACCTCCGTTCCCAGGAGTCCTAGGAAGAGGACACAACAATTTGGTATCAGAGCCTCTGGACCCTCTGATCGAGGAAAGCAGAGAAGGGAGCACGAGCCATGGCGAATCTGGAAGAGAATCACCTGAGAGAAGACGACTCCCGATCGACGAGGATAGGTTCCTGTCTCTCGAGAATACAGTGGGAGCATTGGCAGGTACTGTGCTGGATCTTAATGGAAAATTTGAAAAATTATTTGAAGAGATGGTTAGATCTAGGCGAGACTCTGAGATTCAATTCAAAAATTTGAATCAAAACACGTCTCTGCCACCATCGACTGCTGCCCCTGCTAATGGCAGTCACTCATGGGGTTTTAATCCCTCGTTGGGGGCCTCCTCAATGTTTTCCTCTGAACAAACACCTAGTGTGCAGGGAAAATATCCCAATCCACCACTCTTGCCAACACCAACACACTTGAATGCCCATCATGAACCAAATAATATCAGGCCCAATGGAGGTCAGCCTTCTCCGAGGCTGAAACTTCCAGAGTTTGATGGTGAAGGAGATGTGGTTGAAAGGTTGTTAAGAATCAATAATTACTTCAACTATTACAACACTCCTGAGATGGACAAGATCAAAATTATTTCAGTCCAGCTTAAAGGAACAGCAGCATATTGGCTAGATTGGTTCATGAATATAAAAAATGGGATGTTGACATGGGATGAATTTTGCAAGGCCATTCGTATGCACTTTGGACCTTCCCAATTCACAGACCACATAATTGATTTGAAGCTACTCAAGCAAGATCACAGTGTGCATGAATATAATACCCAATTTCAGAAAATCTCCAGCAAAGTGCAAGGGTTTCCTGAAAGCTGCTTAGTCAGTCAATTTATGGGGGGATTGAAGGAAGAAATCAGATATGAAGTCCAAATTGCAAACCCCAGCACTCTTCTAGCAGCTATGCAATTGTCCAAGCTGTATGAAGCTAAAAACATGGCAATCAAGAGGAACTACAAGAGCAATATGTTCAATAACAAGACTTCCAGTGTATCCAATTACACTCAGGAATCCTCTACTGGAAATCATGAGCAGGCACAGAAGAATTTTCCTAACCCTGCAGGAGCCACTGTTCCCCCTGTAGAAAGACACTCCAGAAACACTATATCCCCTTCAGAAATATTGAGAAGGAAAGGCTTGGGGCTATGTTTCCTTTGTGATGACAAGTGGTTCAAAGGGCATAAATGCAATGAGAAGAAGCTGTTCATGTTGGTAGCAGATGAAGAAAACATGGAGGATCAGGAAGTCAAAGACCTCTCAGAAAACATTACAGTCAGTACAGGAGCTCCTCCCAGTCTATTTGAAATATCCCTACAAGCTCTGTCAGGTAACTCTCCTACATCTACTATGAAGCTAAGGGGAACTGTTAGAAATAAACCTGTGCTAATATTGGTGGATTCAGGATCCACCCATAGTTTTATAGACTCTGTTTTCTGTAAGAGGTTGGGGCTAACACCACAGGACAACAAGCTATTTGAAGTCATGGTGGCCAATGGGAAAAAATTGAGTAGCAAGGGGATGTGCACAGGAGTCAGTATTGAGTGTCAAGGATATAAGCTCAAGGCAGATTTATTACTCTTGCCTTTACCAGGTTGCCAGATAGTCCTTGGCACCAATTGGCTTAGAACCCTTGGAAAAATAATCTGGGACTTTCAAGAACTCACTATGGAGTTTGAAGAACAGGGGGTTACCAAGCTACTGAAGTGGACCAAAACTCAACTTCATCATCTCCAGGAACCTGACAGCAAGGAAATGAGGCAAAAGTCCCAATTCTACATCATCCAACTGTGCACCATAGAAGGAGACAACCACTCTGAAGAGCAAGTCCACTCTGAGGAACCTGCCATATCTGCATTACTCAAGAGGTATAATCATTTGTTCGAAGAGCCAACAACTTTACCCCCAAAAAGATTATTTGATCACCAAATTCCACTTCTTCCTGGGTCAATGCCAGTATGTAACAGACCCTATAGACAGCCTTATATGCACAAAAATGAGATTGAGAGGCAAATACAAGAAATGTTGAAGACTGGTATTATAAGATCAAGTAATAGTTCATATTCCTCTCCAGTAATCCTAGTAAAAAAAGCTGATGGATCATGGAGACTATGCATTGACTATAGGGGGTTAAATTTGAATACTGTGAAAGACACTTTCCCCATTCCCTTTATTGAAGAATTGTTTGATGAACTTCATGGGAGTCAGTATTTCTCTAAGCTGGATTTAAGAGCAGGGTACCACAAAGTGAGGATGGCAGAAGAAGACATCCACAAAACAGCCTTCAGGACTCATGAGGGCCACTACGAGTTTCTTGTCATGCCTTTTGGCTTGACCAATGCCCCCTCCACCTTTCAAGCTCTGATGAATGAAGTCTTTAAGAGCTACTTGAGGAGGTTTGTACTAGTCTTCTTTGATGACATCCTTGTTTACAGTGTCACCTTGCAGGAACACTGCAAACACTTGGAAGCTGTATTCAACAAGCTGGAAGCAAATCAGTTGAGACTGAAAAAGAGTAAATGTATGTTTGCACAGAGGCAAGTAGGATATTTGGGACACATCATCTCTGGTAATGGAGTTGAAGTTGATCAAGATAAAGTCAAATCAGTGGTGGAGTGGCCTATTCCCCGTACCCTCAAAGAGTTAAGTGGATTTTTGGGGCTCATTGGTTACTACAGAAGATTCATTAAAGGCTATGGGTCTATAGCTAATCCCCTCACTGAATTGTTAAAAAAGAATTCCTTTCTTTGGAATCCCAAAGCCCAAAATGCCTTTGAAAACTTGAAGTTAACCCTTACCCAACCACCAGTACTGGCCATGCCAGATTTCACTGATGAGTTCACTTTAGAGTGTGATGCCTCTGGGTTGGGAATAGGGGCTGTCTTGATGCAGAAGGGAAGACCCATTGCTTACCTCAGCCAAAGTCTCAAAGGAAGGAACATAGCTCTATCCACATATGAAAAGGAAATGCTAGCAATCTTATTAGCAGTAAAGAAGTGGAGTCAATATCTCTGGGGCAGGACCTATGTAATCAAGACTGATCACAAATCTTTGAAGCATTTGTTAGAACAAAAAGTACACACAGAGGCCCAGTATAAGTGGGTTTACAAGCTCCATGGTTATAGATACAGAGTAGAGTACAAAAGGGGAAAAGAAAACGAAGCTGCTGATAGCTTGTCCAGGAGGGGGGAAGTCTCATTAGCTGCTGTAACAGTGGTGTCTGCAGGATGGATACAAGAATTCAAACAACAGATGGAAGCCTCAGAGTATTACAAGAAACAAATGAGCAAATGGGAACAAGGAAAACTTGATCCTACCAAATATACAGTCAGGGATGAGTTAATATATTACAAACATAGACTCCTCCTTGATCCTGACTCTGAATTTGTTCAAAGAATGCTGAAGGAACACCATGACAACTTGCAGGGAGGACATTCTGGAGTGGAGAAGACCTTACACAGGCTAAGGAGAGTTTGCTATTGGAAAGGTATGAAGAGAGCAGTCAATTTTTATGTACAATCATGTGAAATCTGTCAAAAGAACAAAGGAGAAAATATGTCACCTGCAGGACTCTTGCAACCCTTACCTATCCCTGAAAAAGTTTGGGAGGACTTATCCCTAGATTTCATTGACGGTCTACCCCTTAGCCATCACAAAACAACCATAATGGTTGTTGTTGACAGACTTTATAAATATATACACTTGTTTGCCCTTAGCCATCTTTACACAGCAGCAGATGTAGCTCAAGTTTTCTTGGAAGGAGTCTTCAAATTAGATGGCATGCCTAGGACTATGGTTTCAGACAGGGACCCCATATTCACTAGTCAGTTCTGGAAGGGGTTCTTCAAGCTACAAGGAACCCAGCTGAAGTACAGTACTGCCTATCACCCACAATCAGATGGACAAACAGAAGTAACAAATTGATGCATTGAAGGATACTTGAGATGCTTCTGTGGACATAAACCCAGGGAGTGTAGTAAATTCCTGGTATGGGCAGAATTTTGGTTCAATACCAACTGGCATTCTGCCACCAAGATCACCCCATTTGAAGTGGTTTATGGTAGAGAACCTCCTCACATACTCACTTATGTTCCAGGCTCTGTGTAAGATAGAGAGGTTGTTGCTGCAATCATGGCTAGGGACACCACTTTGCAACTATTGAAGGACAATCTTCAGCTAGCACAGGACTGGATGAAGAAGATGGTGGACTCCCACAGGACTGAAAGGACCTTCGAACCTGGAGATTGGGTATATCTAAAGCTACAACCCTATAGACAATCTTCTGTTGCCCACAGGAAACCTCAAAAATTAGCCCCTAAATATTATAGCCCCTACCAGATACTTGCTAAGATAGGGGAAGTGGCATACAAGCTTATGTTACCTGAAGAATCTCTGATACATCCTACCTTCCATGTATCACAACTCAAAAGGCACATAAGCAGGAGGGTCTCAGTTCAAATTGGGCAACCAAGTCAGACTGAAAAACTGATTCTAGAACCAGATTGGGTGTTGGACAGGAGGCTAGTGCAAAGAAGGAACAGGGCAGCTGTGGACTTGCTTATCCAGTGGAAGGACTGCTCTATTGAAGAAGCTCAGTGGATTCCTTATGAAGAGTTCACCAAGAATTATCCTCACTTTGACCTTGAGACAAGGTCCAAATGAAGGGGAGGGCAGTTGTTACATTGCCAGGAGCTTAAGACTGAACGAGTACACAACACTCAGTGTGCTCAGCTCTGCCTTGAGGATCACTCCAATACCAGAGGGTACTTTAGTAATCATCCAATTGTTAGTTAGCCACGTCATGGCAATTGTTGTTAGCCACGTCAGCAATTCTGTTACAATAGCTGGACAGACCTGCAAGTGGAGAGAAAGCGACTATAAGTATAGAAATTGTAAGAAGAAGAAGTATTGTGTAATGAAATTTCCTAATTTCCACTTAATTCAATTCTGAAGAGCTTCTCCTTCTTCTCCATCAGTCTTTCTTCTTCCTTTCTGAATTTCTTGTCAATTTTCTATCAGTTCTTCTTATATCAGTGTCACAAATGGCAAATATGATCAGATCACCTCCGTTCCCAGGAGTCCTAGGAAGAGGACACAACAGGTGAGGGTGCGGAGGGTGTCGGACGGGATGCAAGGAAAAGGAAAGAAGACAAGAAGTGTATTTTGGTAAAAAAAAAAAAAAAAAAAATTAGTGAGTTGACTGTTAGTAGAAGACGGTTTCCGTCAAAAGTGGGGGGTATCTTGCATTATGGTAATTGTATATGGTGCACCTTAAATTTAGATAAATAAAGTGGGGTGCAAATCAAAATTTTCTTTTTTTTGGGGGGGAGGGGGGGGGGGGGGGGGGGGGAGGGGGGGGGGGGGGGGGGGGGGGGGGGGGGGGTGTCTCCTCCTATAAAAATATGAATTCCACTTATTTTGTAAAAAAAATAATATCCAAAACTGCTGGAATCCATCTTTTTATAGAAAAAAAAATGATTTGGAAGACGAAATTTGGAAATAGTATATCTGCCCTCTCCCAACCCACTCACAAAGGGTCCGAATATGTCGTCCCCAAACCTGTTCCCGTCTATTAGCTTGTGGGTCGCACCAAACCCAAATAAATGTGACCCACAAGCTAACAGAGTAGGGACAGGTTGAATTTGGTGGCAGCAGCAGAAATGGGAAAGGGATAATCATATGGACCACCTCCCACCAATAGTACCTACCCAGGTATACCCTTCTGAGCTGTAAATTCCACCGAAAGTTGGAGTTATCAAGATATAACGAATTTAACAAAAGCGAATTCTCTCTCTCTCTCTCTCTCCATATATATATATATATTCTTCCTTCTATTTTTATACAATAGAAGAAGTCACAAGGAAGAAGAAGAAGAAGTGCATGGCTGAGTTTGAGAAGCAGGTGATGAGCAGGGCCAAGGAGCTGAAGCACCTGTGGAAGAAGGGCCTGAAGGTTGTGGGAGGGTCCTGCAAGAAGGGCTGGCACAAGGTCAAGACCATCAGGGGTTGATCTGATAGATATATTCGAGCCTTTGATTTAAGTTTGGTATCATGTAGATGTGTGATGTGAGAGATTAAAATAACTTTGCTACAGTTGGTGTATGTATCCCTATTTTTAGTTTTTTGTTTGGTGTAATAATTATTATTTCCGTGGACATGACCATGGATCTTGATTATATTGTTGATTTTATGTTTGCCGTGGACTCTCCAAAAGTCTTTTGGCGACCTGCAATGTGTGCCAGTTTTTTATTTCTATTTTCACGTGAGACCTATGTTGTACGGACATGATGGCATGAAAATTAGTGTTTTAAAAAGGTTTTTTATAAAGGCACTGTCTTTTTTGATCGGGACTAGTCCGGATTGGGGCTAGCCCAATTTTTTTTGGGTTTTACTCAGGACAGCCCATTTATTTGATCATAGGGCTGTCCCCATACATGAGTGATTCAGCATATTTGGATTCCTATATATCCACTCATGTGGTACCTCATCATACGATTCATATAAGATCCATCTGTCTAGATATCATCATATACATCTAGAAAGCCGTATGCTTTGGAAGAAGCTTGTACAGTTTGGGAAGGGGTTTTTTTGATAAAAAAGAAGAATCTACTTCAACCGATATGCCCTTAGGCACGGCCATACATAACATAGAAATCACACTTGGAAAGGGTGGACAATTAGCTAGAGCAGCTGGCGCTGTAGCGAAGCTGATTGCAAAAGAGGGTAAATCGGCCACATTAAGATTACCATCAGGGGAGGTCCGTTTGATATCCAAAAACTGCTTAGCAACAGTCGGACAAGTAGGTAATGTTGGGGCGAACCAAAAAAGTTTGGGTAGAGCCGGATCGAAGTGTTGGCTAGGTAAGCGTCCTGTAGTAAGAGGAGTAGTTATGAACCCTGTAGACCATCCCCATGGGGGCGGTGAAGGGAGAGCCCCAATTGGTAGAAAAAAAGTACTCCCGCCCTTCCCTTCGAACACAAACTTTCCTCTTCTTCCTCAAGAACCCTAACTTCCCTCTTCTTCTTCCTCCTAAGCCCTAACACTGACTCCATTCTCCACCACTCGGCGAGCAGCTTCATCATCTTCCTCTTCTTCCCTACGTCCTCTTCTCTCTTCCAAGGTGAACGATGGCCCCGAAAGCTTCCTCGCAAACAAGGTGCGAAATCTTCCTCCATTTCTGTCGAAAACCCTAGAAATTATCTGAGACAGTTGAAGGATCAATTACGTTCGTTATTTCCATTGCATCGGACCGTAGCAAACATGTTTGCCAAAATTTGGCGTCGGCCAGGACTGCCCAGTCTTCTGGCAGTCCCGACTGTAAGTTGGACTGCCAGAAGAATGAGTAGTCCATTGGCATAACATGTGTAGCGAAGGACTGCCCATTCTTCTGGCAGTCCTGACTGTATGTTGGACTGCCAGAAAAATGAGCAGTCCATTTGGCATAGCATGTGGAACAATGGACTGCCCATTTTTCTAGCAGTCCTGACTCGATGTTGGACTGCCAGGAAAATGAGCAGTCCATTAGCATAACATGTATAACAAGGGACTGCCCACATTTCTGGCAGTCCAACATAAAGTTAGGACTGCCAGAAAAGTGGGCAGTCCTTTCTTACACATGATGTGAGTTAGGACTGCCCTCTTTTCTGGCAGTCCTAACTGCAACTTGGACTGCCAGAAATGTGGGCAGTCTTTAGTTACACATGTCCTGAGACAGTTCTGCCAATTCAAATTGGCCGTCCATTATACACTGAGGACTGGTAGAATATTGGGCAGCCCAATGTTTGCACTAGTGGAACAGACACATTTGTGGGCATCCCTTACATTTTAATATGTAATTAATATTCAATAATAGTCATGAAAAGAAGACAAAGGAGAAGGATGTTGAGGCCAGGCCCGAAAGAAAACGTCCCACCGCATCGGATCGCAAGGCGCGTGAAGCTGGTAGAAATGTCGAGAAAGGGCTATCAATCAGAGAACCCAAACCAACCTCAGAAACAAGAACACGTGGAACGAAACGTGTTGCAAAGCGTTTGACGAAAGCGGCGGCGACTCGTCGTGATGATTCCTCCGATGATGATGATGTACCCATTGCCCGAATGAGAGATGACGCTGGATCGGGTCCTTCTCAAGTACCCGAGGAAGAGGAAGAGGAAGATGCGGGCCCAGTTGGTTGCTCAATTTTGAATTCAATCGAGAACCACATTTGTTATGAAATATGGAAGGATCCGGTAAGTTACTTACCTATTATATAGATTAACTATCCGAAATAATAGATATATGTAATATTGGATCTTTGTTTTTTTTTTATTTGCAGAAAAGCTCGCGCCTGTTGAGGGTAATAAACCATTCGAAGATGTGTAGTACGTGGGGATTTGATGAGTTGAAAGAGAGTGTGAAGGAAAAAATCACCCCCACCGGATTGCAGTATTTGGCAAAATACTCATATCAGATATTGGACACGCAATGATTTCTGCATTTGTGGAGCGCTGGCATCCAGAAACTAACAGCTTCCATCTCGCAGACGGAGAGTTGACAATCACCCTCGATGATGTCCACCACATTTTAGGGCTTAGAGTTGATGGTCGTCAAATGTCGATGGACTATTCCGAGGACGACTTCGACCTGTATGATGAGATGGTGAATTTGGTTGCCAATTGTCTCGGTGTCGAGTCCAAGACTTTTATCACAATCCCGGAATTTAAGAAGTCTTATGGAGTTCCTTTAAGTTTTTTGAGGAATACTTTCAATGATGATGCCGATGACGCCGACGACAACAATGGTAATGATAACCTCGTGGCCCGTGGATACATGCAGTTCATCCTAGGAGCCGTCGGCATTACAGACAAGTCCGGTACAGCCGTACATGCAAAATATCTAAACAATTTTACGGACTTGAACGTTGTGGATGAAATATCGTTCGGAAGTGGTATACTAGCACACCTCTACCGCGAACTAGGTGCTGCATCTCGAGTCGAGTCGAAGACGATAGCTAGTTGTCAAACACTGCTCCATGTAAGCAAACCCTAGCATACTGTGTCTATACAATTGTATAAAATTATGTCGATAACGATAACATTGTTATATTTTACATTTTCAGGCGTGGATATATGAGCATTTTCCGACGCTCAATAGGGCTACTCTTAATCGAAATTATGATGAGCAGATGCCCAGGATGTGTAGGTGGAGGCCGGCTAAGATAGATACCAGACATCCACATATGTTGGCTACCCTACGTGTTGCTCTAAAAGATCTGACTGCAAAGGAGGTGAAACAATAGTAACTTGAACTAGCATTTACTTACCACTCTAGTATTCCACATTAATTGGTAACTCCTTTAGTAATGAATGCATGTTGTAGATTATTTGGCATCCATATAAGGATCTACGAAATAGCACTCGTCCTGTGCAACCAGTTGCACTATTTAGAGGTCCGATGTTTTGTCATGAAATTGAGGAGCCTCACATCCCAGATAGAGTGCTTCGTCAGTTTGGATACGTACAGACTATCCCGAGTACGTTGAAATTGAGGACCGCTGTAAAAGGGAAGAAACCGTCGACCTACGTCCCGCCGTACTACCCCTGGGGGTCGTACTTTTTCGCTGACTGGCAACAACATCTTCTCGGTGAAACCATACGAACGCCGGCGGTGGAGATGTGGGATTGTAGTGAGGACTATATGGAATACTATGGGCATGTCGGACATGGTATGATGTTGAATCCTGATAAGAGAAGTGCGAAAGTGCCGGTAGCAGCACCCATACCTTCCAAGTCAGCACTATATGATGCATTGCAGAAGATAGTTAGTATAGTTTGTTTAATTAACCCATATTGTGGTAAATTGTTTGTTCCTAAAATTATGATATGTATTCATGTAGGCTTCAAAAGTGAAGAAGTTGGGGAAAAGTCTAATCCAATGCAAGGGAGAGAATTACGAAGATGTTGCTACCCAGATGCAGAACATCGCAGCTGATTACCCATTTATCGATGAGCGACGCACGAAGATGCGTCATGATACTGAATGACTATGTAATTTCCTTTAAGGTTGAATGTATTTGGTAGTTGGGTGACTTGCAAAACTTTTGTAATTGGTTGAACACTTGTCTGTGTCAACAGTTTCAAATTGGTTGAACACTTGTTTGCGTATTATGTGAATGTTATCTTGCTGTTATCTTGCTACTCTTATATGAATGTTATGTTGCGTATTATGTGAATGTTATCTTGCTACTCTTATATGAATGTTATGTTGCGTATTATGTGAATGTTATCTTGCGTATTATATGAATGTTATGTTGCGTATTATGTGAATGTTATCTTGCGTATTACGTGAATGTTACCTTGCTCTTAGAACTTGCTGTTTGTATGTGGACTGGGCAGTCCACATACTCACAGCAAGTTCTGATAAGGACTGCCCAGTTTCCTGGCAGTCCATATATGTATGTGGACTGCCAGGAAACTGGGCAGTCCTTATAAGAACTTGCTGTGAGCATGGACTGCCCAGGAACTGGGCAGTCCACATACTCACAGCAAGTTCTGCTAAGGACTGCCCAGTTTCCTGGCAGTCCATATATGTATGTGGACTGCCAGGAAACTGGGCAGTCCTTATCAGAACTTGCTGTGAGTATGTGGACTGCCCAGTAACTGGAGCTTCTCCTTCCTCTTTGGAACGGCTAGAATTTGCACGCTTCTTTCAACGTGCTCAAAGAGAGAGGCTTCTCGCTTAGTAGACTCGAGCTTCTTCTTTTGCGTTCTTGTAAGTCTTTTTGGCGGTCTACCTTTCGGAACAATGATAGAAGATGGCTCCTGTAGACGACTACTTGCCGGGTTGGCAAGTTCTTGGATCCCAAGATCAATGGACTTCCTCTCAGGTTCTAGTGCTGTACACCATCTGGCATGAAGAAGTTTCAACTGTGGCATGGAAAAGAAATCATCTGGACTGTCCACCGTAGGCATGATCGACAGCTGTCTCCAACGCTGATCAACGACCACTACTGGAATAGGTCGACCTTGACGTCGATATTCGTTGATCTCGTGTGCACAAGGGAGCCCGAGAGAATATCGATGTGTACAACCACATACTTCGACATCTAAACCGACAGAATTCGCACGACCAATCTCATCAAGTAGTAATGTCAATGCGTCGTGGGACGCCACGTGGATTAAATCAGATAAGAGATGTTCTTTCTTGTGTTGGTGTTTTACAACGTTCAGGCTCATCTCAAATGAAGCCTTTATCTCGTTCACGACCGAATTGGTCATTCGATTGATTGATTGCCAAACGGAGATGAAACCACCGGCCGCTGAGCGCAGATATCTTTTTAGTCTTGCATGTGAGCCTTCGACACGGTTGGTAGTGGTCGTGCCGTAGTGTTTCACCATATTCGTCCATGCCAAGACAAAATTTTCTTTATGTTCATCAAGCCACGTGTCTTTGATGTAAGATATACACGCCGGATTGCTCTGCTCCCATTGCTCTTTGAACATGTACCATGCTGCGTCAAATGTTTCCTCACTACTTGCTCGCCACACAAGAGTCCAACCGTTGTAGAAATCTTGGAAGCGGTCCATGTCGAGTTTGCCGTCTACTTTCTCGAACTTCAGTTTGCATTGTGCTTGAATATTTCTGTTTATATGCCAAGTACATAGTAATCTACGAGCATGAGGAAATACGGTATCAATAGCATTCATCAATGCATATTCCCGATCGGTCACAAAAATAGACGGTTCTTTATGTCCACTATAAAGTGTCTTCAGCTTTTCCAAAGCCCATGTATAGTCCTCTAATGTTTCGGTCCTCATAAAATAAAAGGCAACTGAAAATGTCCTTCGGGTGGAAGTGAACCCAACAATGTGAAGAAGAGGCATCTTGAATTTATTAGTCTTGTAGGTGCAATCAAGAACCAAAACATCGGCGAAGGACCGTGCCAACTGTGTGCAATTCGGATGAGACCAAAACAGAGAAACGACTTCATTGCTCACCGAAAGTCTTCTATGGTATTCCACATAATGATTTTCGGCGAGCAATTTCATCACTTGTTGCATCGCCATTCTTCCTTTTAGAGTCCTCGTTCTAGACCTCGCTAGTGCATTGTAAATTGTCCTCATAGTGGACTTGTTCCTCTCATTCTTCTGAAGCAGCGCAGAATAAATTTCTTTTGGAGCAACTCCGGAAGCTGACATTTCTGTAACTAACTTCTTCTCATCATCTTTCAATCTTCCGGCGTAGGCATGACCAGTTAGCGTCTCCGGAATAGGATGATTGTGGATCCCATTACGTACCACAACTGTCCACTTCTCGCCAGTCCTGCACCCCAACACTAGCTTGAATGGACAACCACATTTCCTTGAGCCTGCCTCTTTCTTCCCAGATATTATTGGGAGAAGTTCACTTTTTTTACGATGCACCCTATACGTTCCACCTCTTTCATAGCCAATCTCTGCAGTTTGACGCTTCGGCCGACACCGTAGCGACCTTGAAGTTACAAGGATTGTGTTGGTTTGCCTTCCAACTTCTCTGCACCATTCTAATGCTTCGGCAAAAATTTCAAAGACAATATCTGTCGAGAATTTACTGCTCAAATCTGTGCACATAGGAGATGGGGTGCCCTACAATAAATTTATAATTTTTTAAATACCTAAATCAATGACAAAACCAAATACAATATCCAATTCAGGCTGTTCAACTAGACTGCCACAACATCTGGCAGTCCTGAGTACTTCATGGACTGCCAAAATGTATGGCAGTCCAGTTGAATCTACTATCAACTTTAGGACTGCCACATTTATGGGCAGTCCTTGAAGTATCTAGGACTGCCAGAAAGTGAGGCAGTCCTTAAGTTCCTACGTATTCAAGTCGACTGTCATACTTTCTGGCAGTCCTAAGTACTTCATGGACTGCCAAAATGTGTGGCAGTCCAGTTAAATCGATTATCAACTTTAGGACTGCCACATTTCTGGGCAGTCCTTGAAGTATATAGGACTGCCAGAAAGTGAGGCAGTCCTTACGTTCATACGTACTTAACTCGACTGCCATACTTTCTGGCAGTCCTAAGTAGTTCATGGACCGCCATGCGATGTGGCAGTCCTATTCTGGACTACGAAAAAATGTAACTAGGTCGGGGACAAACCACGAGTTCTTTGGAGAGAATGTCGTGTTCTTCGGAAGGACCGGGATGATCGATTGCTATATTTGATGTCCCATGTTCTTCCATATTTTCTACATTATGAAAGAACATTCAAAAATTAGGAATCGACCGATTATTTAACAAACTTTGCAATATAGTAGTCGAAAACATACCGACTACTACGAATATTCGTTGATAACTACTCTGGGGTTACAAAACAGGAAAATTTTTGTAGGGACAAGAGGAATCTCAATCTAGGGTTTAGAAGAAAATTTGAGATTAGAAGAAAATTTGAGAGGAAGAAGAGAAAGAGAAGAGAAATAAAACAATTGACTTTTATACTACCTAATGGGCTAGCCCTAATAAATTTTTTCAATGGCAAACTTGTAAATAATACAAACTTACAAATGGGCTAGCCCTGATCATATTATGCAGTGCCTTTATAACTTTCCTTTAAAAATCGGACGGAGATCAACTTGGACAATGCATTAGGTCGGATCAAATCGATTCAATCAGATCGTTCAACCAATGGTTTAATTACTAGATTAATATAAGTGATCCAAGTTCAATTCCTTCTAAATGCTGATTTTTACAGCCAGTTTTTGAAAAGGAAAAAAAAAAACAATGGGTCAATAATGATCCAGTTCAAAAAAGCTATCGATTTACATGTCAACCGGTTGAACCGGCCGATCCGGTCCGATTTTTAAAATACTAATAAAAACGATACATATTTTGATGTGATACAGTATATATTGGAGTGTCTATAATGTCTACGAAACATGCACGGGTTTAATTTGTGAATGAATGGAAGATGCATGTGAAAATGCCTATGTGGAAGAAGGCATTGTATCCAAGCCTAGCCTCACTATGTAGTATCGCAAGATAGTAAGGGAAATCAGAACATTGAACCGGAGGATTAAATGGGTTGGCATACTCTAGTGGTTTGGCAGTATATTTTGGATCAAAAAATGGGCTGCATTGCATTTGCTGTGTCGTGTCGTGTCCGAAGTCCATACACACATACCAGCCCTCAACGGGTCTAGTCATATATGAAATGGTTGATGGGATAATGTCCTAGATGTTTAGTAGGAGGAATGCTATATAGCACTATATAGCCGAGAATTCTATATTTGCAATTTTGCAGGAATCAAAAATTGAATTTTTCGTAATTAAATTTTCTGAAAAAATTTATTCACATGCTTGGTGAATATATAAGAAAAAATAAAAAGATAAAAAAATACAAAACAAAACAAAAAAAGGATTCTTAAAAAAATGAAAAAAGGGAAAAGATGGAAAAATTAAAAAAAAATTATACTAAAAAAAGATTAAAAAAAACCTTTGAAATGGAGGAAAAAAGATAAACAAACTGGAAAAAATAGTACAAAATGAAAAAGAAGAAAAGAAAAAAATTCTTAAAAATGAAAAAGGATTAAAAAAAAAGTACAGAAAAAACATAAAAAAAAATTGATCGAGCACTACCCACCTATTTAGGAACAACCTATCCATATTACTCAATACATGTTAATTTCGTTCCATCCCTAATCCTATATCCTCATTGGTCTCCTTTGAACATTGCTAAAGACTCAAAATCATCTCTCTCACCTTGTCCTCAATCCTAGCCACCTCCAGTTTCCCATGAAGGAAAGCCAGCCTTTCTTGTCTTCAACTGTACAACACTAATCTCAGCCACAACATTCTACTTTCCAATACATTTCATGTTTTGACATGTTCATGATATAATAAGAAAATGCTTACTTATGTTAAGGGGAGCTCACAACCATCAATCTTGTTCTGACTGAGGAGAGCGTTATCACATAACAATAGAAAATCTATGTAGTAAGTAAACGGATAATTTTATGGTCTGGGAAGACCAAAGCTACAAAAGGCAAAGATAACAAGTTCATGCTATTTTTCTCCCGTTGCTGCTTTTATTTTAAGAGCTTTCACAGCCTTCCCATTAGAGATGCCAACCTGTATCATAACAAGTTCAATGTCCTGAGGCTCTAATTAATGCAGTATCATCAACATCCTCCTGATCCTCTTCAATTGGTGCAGCGGCGGCAGCAGCGGCGGCAGCAGCGGCATCAGGTTTGACCTTTTTAATCATTTTAATACATTCTTCTGGTTCATGCTAATCTTTATTGAGTCAATCTTTTTTGGGTTTTTATCCTCCTAGCAAATATAGATGCTGAAGTTTGGGGAGGATGCACTGGATGTTGGTTTCCGATCATTTTGTTGGTGATGCTTCATAGGGCGGCAAGGAGGACAAGGATAGCATAAAGGTTGAAGCAGTCTTATTGTAGTTGAAGAGGGTTAGTATTGTTACAAAAAAGGCTTAAGTGAAAGATATAATGTTTTGTAATAACGAGTATGTGATCTTTATAATTAATAGCTGACACTTGAACCCATTCTACTTATTACTTGTTACCTAACAATTGTTGGTACTTTCCAAACATATACTTGTAAGTTTTCCAAGAATCTGTTGGAGTCCGGTCTGGATTTGGTAACAACATATTTGTGGAATCCAAATCTAGTTAAATATTTGATTTGATTAGATTTGGATGTCCATAATTGGTGTTGTGCTATTTTAGGTATAATAGGATTCTTATTTTTAAAAATTCTATTATGATCTAAAATAGGATGTTGATGGAGTATTTTAGACATAATAGGATTCCTATTTTATTCCTATTTAGGAAATCCTATTATGACTAGAATATTGGTTTTCTCATCCTATATATATGGGGTGATAGTGGAGGCACAAAATACAGCATTAGAGATTCGGGGTGCTCGTCCACAAGAAAATCTAAGAGAAAGTCTGTACTTTGCTCTTAAGACTTCGCCATCCAAGATAGAAGAAAGAAGAAGATCTAATCGATGAGTTGTCAACTTCGGTTAGGAAGATTGCTACGGGTTGGTGAGCGATCTCAATTGTTATCTTCTATTTTTCTTCTTGAGAGTGGTGAGGGGGTTGAACCTATTAAGGCAAAGGGTTCAACGTGAGTTTTGTCAATCTTGTAATTTCATCCGAGTTATTAAAGGTTAAAATTTGTCCAGGTGACGTACGTCACCGCCATATACTCGTCTTCATCTTGTGCTTGGTGTCCGTTAGACGGGAGTTAGTTTTGATCAGGTGGGTTGGCAAACGCTTTCACACGCACCCAACAATTGGTATCAGAGCGAGGTTCGTTCTGGTCTGATAACCAACAATTGGTATCAGAGCTTTGGAGGTTCTGGCAACAATGTTTACGGAGAAGATGAACACTCGTATGATCACCCTCACTGGGAGAAACTGGGCGATTTGGAAGCCAAGGATGGAGGATTTACTCTAGTACAAGGACTTGCATGGTCCGTTGGAAGGCGACAGGGCAAAGCCAACGGACGAAGCTGCTGAAGACTGGAAACAACTGGATCGGAAGGTCGTTGGATTCATCCGCCAATGGCTGGACGACTCGGTGTTTCACTACGTGTCAATGGAGAGTTCGACAAAAGTATTGTGGGAGAAGCTGCATTCGCTGTACGAAAGGAAGACGACTGGCAACAAGGTATTTTTTATTCGCCAACTCGTCAACTCGAAGTACGCAGAGGGTGCCCCAGTGGCACAACATCTGAACGAGGTTCATGGTATCATCAATCAGCTATCTACAATAAAGATGGTGATTGATGATGAGCTTCAGGCCCTATTGCTCTTGAGTTCTCTGTCAAAAAGATGGGAGACGTTGGTGGTATCAGTGAGCAACTTTGTACCAGAGGAGTTGTCACGATGGAGGCAGTCAAAAGTAGTTTGTTGAATGAGGAGATTCAGCGCAAGCAAATGGAATCGTCGTAGGAGTCCGCTCTGGTGGCTTTCTACGGAAAGGGAAGACCCAAATCACATGCAAGGACAGGGAGAGTTCTCGGGATCTTGCGATTGTGGATCGCAAGGAGGGCTGCTATCACTGTAGCGAAAGGGGTTATATCAAGAGGAACTGCATGAAGTTCAAAGCTGAGAAGGCCAAAGGCAAGGACGATCAGGAGGATCTCACGGCGTTTGGAGATATCATCATCGTAGCGACCGACGCAGAGGAACCTTGTGGCATGTGTCATGATGGCGACTGGGTCATGGACACGGGGGCGTCGTATCACGCCACTCCACATAGGAGGATCTTCATGTTATACCATGGAGGCAGGTTTGGACGTGTGAAGATAGGCGACAAGGGGACGACTGCAGTTGTACGCATCATTAATGTACACTTGACGACGGAATTTGGTGAGAAGCTAGTCCCCGAGGGTGTGCGACATGTACCAAGTTTGCGCTATAATTTGATTTCGGTAGGAAGGCTAGCAGATGATGGTTGTCGCAGTCTGTTTGGGGACAAAGATTAGATGCTTGCAAAGGGTTCTCAATAGCCGGCTCGAAAAGATTTATGTTGTGGCATGTACAGACTCAAGCTGCTGAGCTGTACATGCAGACCACATACACCGGATGGAGGCTCGAGGGGTGTTCGACAGGAGGTAGATCGTCGATAACTTGCTGAGGAGGGGCTTCTAGATGCTTTGAGGGTTACGGAGGATTCGGTTCGTCGAGTCAAAGCGATGGATATTGATGAGTCGAAGATTGAGGGTCAGTCTATCGGTCCCATGACAGCTGGTCGGTCTCCAGGTGGGGGTTGCTCTACGAATCCAGTTTAGACGACAGGTGGTTTACCAAAGCTTTACGGAGCGACATCGGTTTCAGCAGTTCGAAGCCAGAGAGGAGATCAAGGTTTGCAGCAAACTCAATCTGAGACGGAAGCATCATCATTCACACAGTTCCGGGGGAGCTGTGGGTCATCGACGACATGCACGGTACGTGATGTTCTGTTGAGGACGCATATGTATGGGGGAGCTTCAAGTTCGGACACAAAGGTGGACAGGTTCAGGAGTTCGAATCTCGGGAGAACCGCACCGTCCGCTTGGTTGGGCCAGCCAAGGGTGAAGAAGTTCGTTGGAAAGTTAACATTTTTCGGTAGAAGACGGAAGTCGGGGATAGGCAGTCGAGACTTACGGTGAGGTTGATCGTCAGGAACTTCGATCTTGGTCGTGTCATTGATATCGGTAGGATCCTAGTGGTACAGGAGGTGCTACGCATGGCAGCTAGCATCGACATGACGATCGAGGAGCTAGAGACAAAAGAAGATGCAAAGCAGCTCGGAAGATCGGAGATCAGTGGCATGGGGGAGCAGGAACTCTGTCATAGGACGACAGGCATGGAGTCCACTTGAGGACCCATGGGGCCAATACCCTCTCATCAGACCAGAGAGAAATATTGTTGGAGACCAGTCTGGATTTGGTAACAATATATTTGTGGAATCAAAATCTAGTTAGATATTTGATTTGATTAGATTTGGATGTCCATAATTGTTGTTGTGCTATTTTAGGTATAATAGGATTCTTATTTTAGGAAATCATAGGATATTGATGGAGTATTTCAGGAATAATAGGATTCCTATTTTATTCCTATTTAGGAAATCCTATTATGACTAGAATATTAGTTTTCTTATCCTATATATATGGGTGAGGGTGGAGGCACAAAGCACAACACAAAATAGAGATTCGGGGTGCTCGTCCATAAGGAAATATAAGAGTGTAATGCCTGTGGTTCGTATTACGTATCTCGGTATACGTGTACGTATTTTGACCCATATTGCATGTCTTCCTGCTTGATTTATTTTGGCATTTCATTGATGGGTTTATCTTGGTTCGGTTCGGCTTGTTGGCTTGGTTCGGTTTTGTTGGAGAACCAACCCACCTACCTACCACCACCATCACCATTTATTAACTCCCACTCCTCTCTCTCTCCTTATTAATTCTTTTCCATTATTCTTCTTCTTCCCCACCATTACTTCTCCACCAACCAGAGAGAGAGAAGTTGTAGGCAAGTGCACCTTGCTTCATGGAGAAAGTCTATTTTTATTGTTCCATTATCTTCCTTATGTGTTTCTAACCCACTTTAGTACTTAGCATTTTTCATTTTCATGGTTAGATTCTTGTAAATCTAACCTTGTGGTATTTTCGGTTTTCAGGAGTTTTGATCTATCAAACCTGCATAATTTTGCTATTGGATGGTTCCATGTTGTAGAGAATTCCATTTTATCCAAATTTGACCTACGGGAGTCTGGATTTGGGTTTCTATGTTGTTTGGAGGAGCATGGAGGCCATGGTATTTTCCATGGACATGTTCTCTGTGGGAGCCATTAATTTCACTTCTGGCCGCATGAGCATTTTTAGCTTCTGGTCGCATGAGCATTATTTATTGCATGGCCCTTTTAAGTTAGTTGCTTGCAAGCTTGCATGCATTTGCATGCAACTTGCCTGAGCTACATAGGCCATTCTTGACCGCATGGCCATTTGTTATTTCTGGCCGCATATGGCCTTAGCCATTCTTAGCCGCATGGCCTTGCAAGCATTAATTGCTTGCATGCATGCATTAATTGCTTGCATTAAATAATTGCCATTAGCATTAAATAATTACTTGGCCTTAGCATTAATTGCAATTGCATGCTTTATGCAAGCAGTAGCTTGCATGGGTATTGATAAGTTAGCCGCATATGGCTAGTTGTATTTAATGGCTGAAATGACCAGTTGCTATTTTGTTGAGCCGCATATGGCCAACTTTAAATATATTGGCCGCATGGCCATTTAATATTTAGTTGGCCGCATGGCCATTTAATATTTAGTTGGCCGCATGTATATTATTCTGGCCGTATGTGGCCATCAGCTTGGATGGCCGCATATGGACTTGCAATTGCATGTAAATTATATGCATTAGCCAATAATGCATGCATTAGCACGTTAGTTGCATGCTTAGCTTTTATTAGTTGCATGCATTTTAGTGGTTGCATGCTTCATTAATTAATGCATTAGCACGTTAGATACATTTTAGTGGTTGCATGCATTTAAATAAGCATCAGCAAGCATGCTTACATGCTTCATTAATTAATGCATTAGCATGCTTCATTAACTAATGCTTAGCCTTAGCATTATTTTGCTGGCCGCATATGCTAAAGTCCCTGGTCGCATGCAAGTGCTTGGCTTGGCCGCATAGGAAATAGTTGGCCGCATTAACAAGGCTTAGCTTTAACTAATGCATCCTTAGTATTGCATGCAACAGCATATGGGAACAGTAGGTTGCCGTATGGGAATTAATGTTATGGCCGCATGGCTTTTCTTAAGGCAATATTTAATTACCTTGGCAATGTCATGGCCGCATGGAAATATTTGTTAGCCGCATATGCATTTGTGCCTGCATATTTGCTTGGGCCATTTTGCTGGCCGCATGCAAGCATTTGTATGCTTGGCCGTGTATATTTATTTGCTTGGCCACGTGGCCTTAGCAAATTGCTTGGCCGCATATGGCCAAGTGACTTGCTGGCCGCATGAAATTTTTCCTGAACCGCATGAGTCCACGTCCTTGTCCCTGCTAATATTTAATTACCATATGCATGCTTGTGCCATATTAATTTAAGTGTGTTCCCTGACACGATGGTGACCCGTTGTGGTGCACTTTTAATATGACATGATAGTGGCCCGTCGTGGCACACTCCTGACAGTGAACTTGACATGATATAATTGACATAATATACCTGACATGATAATGGCCCGCCGTGACGCACTCTTGATATGATAAACCTGACATGATATTTCTCGAAATGTTGTTACGACGGCTAGCTTGACATGACAAGATTGAACAACCTGGACACTGTGGACGATTGTGCTTGTACAAATGAACCCGTCTTGTCTTGTATCATGTCTAGGACAGGGATCCCTGAGTACCACGGTCAGGGGTACCTACTGTAAATCGACTAAGGCTAATAACTAGAATAATCCAATAGTCATGAAGAGATCTCCCAGCTACAGGCAATCCCGTTACCTGGGCGCACTTGTGGATTTGTAGCCTGCCGACGAGTAGGGCACATTTCCAGCACACTGTCATGTGTTGCACCCTTATTGTACTAATATTCGACCTGGGTAACCTGGATGGTCTGCAGGGCTTGTGGCTGTGGAACAATCTCGCTGCATCTTGTTAGTAACTACGCCTGTGATAACCCTAGTTAGTTAAAGTATCAAGCCGTACTTATTGCTTGGCCGTGATTATTGAATGGTGAATAATCTGTCTAGTCTTGTCTTAATCCTGTACAAGATTGTTACATGTCCTGATTTCTTATATTATCTTGCCGATAAATGGTAGGAGAAACCAAGTTCTGTTCAGACGAAGGGTTACAACCCCGGTCCTTGTTTGGTTTACGGGTTGCAACCTGGTTATCTGAATAGTCCTATGGTTATCTCATCGTATATCACCTGTCATGCTTTTTCTTAAATACTGTCTTTTATTATGTAATTATATTCTTGTGCTAATTGCTGGTTTTAGTTCCTAAGTGAAGCCTCCTTTGTGGCACTTGCTCTTTCTGGGATCAGATCCAACTGGTTTTGTATAGCCAGATTTCGGAGCAGCACCAAAGGATCCACCGACTTTCCGGCCCGATGGTGACCACCAGGCGTAACCAGGGCAACGAGTGGGTTTATTTTGGCTCTCCCACTCTATTGTAAAAATATTCTTTTGAGACGTTTAGCCGACGAGCACGTATTTAGCTCGATTGTACTGTCTGCCTACGGGCTCTAACATGATTGACAGATCCTAGGGTTGATCATGTTTGACTAAACTCTTGCTAGTCCTGATATTTTGTAACGACTAGCTTCATGATCAGCTGAATATGTAATGTTTGGGACGCCTTACTATTGTATATTTGGTGATCTTACATCTTGTAATATTTACTTACTTACTTGTGATTGAGACACTAGGCTTGTTCATGACCATAAGAGACTGATGGATTGTAGTTAAACCCTCATATATCTAGACAGCCGTGACCGTATAGTGAGGTGGATTCCATTTCATTATACGTAGCTGGCTATGTACACCTCCCGCTCTTCAGTATTCTGGTTCTGGAGCGTTACATGGTTTAAGTGGTGACCCATGCAGGTCTTGTAAATCAATATATGTGAGGGTTTACCGAATAGATGTCTCAATCAGTACTCGTCCTTGATCTCTGTTCGTATTCTCTGAATCCCTGAAATTCTTGTCCTGATCACATGCTTGTAATCGTTGATCTGTCTTGGTCCTTCCTTATTGTTCCCTATGTCGTCTTCTTCAGCGACATTGTTCCTGGACCTGCCGATCAGCAAGGCGGAGCACCTCCCGTGGACTAGCAGCAACCTGGGGATCAAGCCCAACATTCAGGAGTAGCTTCCAGAGTTATGCCTACTGAGGGTCCAGAGCTACCAGTTCAGCCAGTTCAGCCTACAGAGCCTGATGATGGTACTTTGGTGGGTCTCATCAGATCATTGTTAGCTTCCCAGGATCGTCGAGGAGATGCCTTGCACCAGGCGGTGGTAGATGCTTTGACCAGAGGAGGTCATCAGGGTAACAGCGCGACGAACAGTTTCAAGCGCCTGAACCCTCCATTCTTCGATAGCAGTGAAGATGCTATCGTTGCTGATGCGTGGCTTCAGGACATAGAGGTGATATTGGAGGCAGCGAAGACCCCAGAAGATGAGAAGGTGGCCGTAGTACGCCTGTAGTTATTGGATCTAGCCCACAGCTGGTGGACGGCGCAGGCCATGGAATTAGTGGCACCTATTGCTTGGACAGTATTTCGTGAGAGATTTCAGACTAAGTATTTCGATGTTGTAGCTCGGTACGATCTACAGACCAGGTTCACCAATCTGAAGCAGATGGGCAGGATGGTCGATGGATATGCGACCGAGTTCTCCAGGCTTAGTCGGTTTGCTCCCACCTTGGTGGCGACCGAGTTCGATAGAGCCCAGCGGTTCCAGCAGGGGCTCCACCTAGAGATTTTGTTGGCGGTGGAGCAGTTTGAACATCAGACCTTTGATGCAGTACTGAGGGTAGCCCGGAGGCATGAATATACCTCCCAGAGGATCGTGGATAGGACCGTAGGTCGGAAGCGATCACATAGCCAGATGAATCAGTCATCAGCACCAGTCCCGGCAGCCACGGCTTTGACAATTGGAACTCCGAGGCAGGCGGCCTCAGTGACGTCGGTCACGTCCCCTCAGCAGCAGAAGCAGTCTTCCGCAATGGGCTGCACTCATTGTGGAAAGCCAGGACACGTTGTTTCGGAGTGTTGCAGAGCACAGGGATTGTGCTTGGCTTGTGGAGCACTGGACCACAAGATAGGGTCCTGTCCGAATAGGGCCAGTTCATCATCGGCCCAGACTAGTCCCTCGGTAAGGGGACCAGCACCAGTGCAGCAGCAATAACAGTACCAGCCTCCGAGGCCATTGCCGCCTCAGACCCAAGTATTCCAGCAGCAGAGACCCCAACAGTATGCCCTGGTCCAAGCTCAGATTCAGAATCGGCAGAGAGGTTCCGGGCAGGATGTCTTCCTTCCTCTTTCTTCCTTCAAATTCCTTGCTGCATGATTGATTGTTTGATTGATTGCTTAGTTATAGCTTGCCTGTGATTAGTATAGCTTGTCCTTGCATCTCTAGCCTCTTGATTAAATTTCGAGGACAGAATTCTTTTAAGGTGGGTAGAGTTGTAATGCATGTGGTTCATATTACGTATCTCGGTATACGTGTACGTATTTTCACCCGTATTACATGTCTTCCTGCTTGATTTATTTTGGCATTTCATTGATGGGTTTATCTTGGTTCGATTCGGCTTGTTGGCTTGGTTCGATTTTGTTGGAGAACCAGCCCACCTACCTACCACCACCATCACCATTTATTAACTCCCACTCCTCTCTCTCTCCTCATTAATTCTTTTCCATTATTCTTCTTCTTCCCCACCATTACTTTTCCACCAACCTGAGAGAGAGAAGTTGTAGGCAAGTGCACCTTGTTTCATGGAGGAAGTCTATTTTTATTATTCCATTATCTTTCTCATGTGTTTTTAACCCACTTTAGTACTTAGCATTTTTCATTTCCATGGTTAGATTCTTGTAAATCTAGCCTTGTGGTATTTTCGGTTTCCAAGAGTTTTGATCTATCAAACCTGCATAATTTTGCTATTGGATGGTTCCATGTTGTAGAGAATTCCATTTTATCCAAATTTGATTTATGGGAGTCTGGATTTGGGTTCCCATGTTGTTTGGAGGAGCATGGAGGCCATGATATTTTCCATGGACATGTTCTCTGTGGGAGCCATTAATTTTACTTCTGGCCGCATGAACATTATTTATTGCATGGCCCTTTTAAGTTAGTTGCTTGCAAGCTTGCATGCATTTGCATGCAACTTGCCTGAGCCGCATAGGCCATTCTTGACCGCATGGCCATTTGTTATTTCTGGCCGCATATGGCCTTAGCCATTCTTGGCCGCATGGCCTTGCAAGTATTAATTGCTTGCATGCATGCATTAATTGCTTGCATTAAATAATTGCCATTAGCATTAAATAATTACTTGGCCTTAGCATTAATTGTAATTGCATGCTTTATGCAAGCAGTAGCTTGCATGGGTATTGATAAGTTAGCCGCATATGGCTAGTTGCATTTAATGGCCGAAATGACCAGTTGCTATTTTGTTGAGCCGTATATGGCCAACTTTAAATATATTGGCCGCATGGCCATTTAATATTTAGTTGGCCGCATGGCCATTTAATATTTAGTTGGCCGCATGTATATTATTCTGGCCGCATGTGGCCATCAGCTTGGCTGGCCGCATATGGACTTGCAATTGTATTTAAATTACATGCATTAGCCAATAATGCATGCATTAGCACGTTAGTTGCATGCTTAGCTTTTATTAGTTGCATGCATTTTAGTGGTTGCATGCTTCATTAATTAATGCATTAGCACGTTAGATGCATTTTAGTGGTTGCATGCATTTAAATAAGCATCAGCAAGCATGCTTACATGCTTCATTAATTAATGCATTAGCATGCTTCATTAACTAATGCTTAGCCTTAGCATTATTTTGTTGGCCGCATATGCTAAAGTCCCTGGCCGCATGCAAGTGCTTGGCTTGGCCGCATAGGAAATAGTTGGCCGCATTAACAAGGCTTAGCTTTAACTAATGCATCCTTAGAATTGCATGCAACAACATATGGGAACAGTAGGTTGCTGCATGGGAATTAATGTTATGGCCGCATGGCTTTTCTTAAGGCAATATTTAATTACCTTGGCAATGTCATGGCCGCATGGAAATATTTGTTAGCCGCATATACATTTGTGCATGCATATTTGCTTGGGCCATTTTGCTGGCCGCATGCAAGCATTTGTTTGCTTGGCCGTGTATATTTATTTGCTTGGCCACGTGGCCTTAGCAAATTGCTTGGCCGCATATGGCCAAGTGACTTGCTGGCCGCATAAAATTTTTTTTGAACTGCATGAGTCCACGTCCTTGCCCCTGCTAATATTTAATTACCACATGCATGCTTGTGCCATATTAATTTAAGTGATAGTGACCCGTTGTGGTACACTTTTGACATGACATGATAGTGGTCCATCGTGGCACACTTCCGCCAGTGAACTTGACATGATATAATTGACATAATATACCTGACATGATAGTGGCCCGCCGTGGCGCACTCTTGACATGATAAATCTGACATGATATTTCTCGAAATGCTGTTACGACGGCTAGCTTGACATGACAAGATTGAATAACCTGGACACCGTGGACGATTGTGCTTGTACAAATGAACCCGTCTTGTCTTGCATCATGTCTAGGACAGGGATTCCTGAGTACCACGGTCAGGGGTACCTACTATAAATCGACTAAAGCTAATAACTAGAATAATCCAATAGTCAAGAAGAGATCTCCCAGCTACAGGCAATCCCGTTACCTGGGCGCACTTGTGGATTTGTAGCCTGCCGATGAGTAGGGCACATTTCCAGCACACTGTCATGTGTTGTACCCTTATTGTACTAATATTCGACCTGGGTAACCTGGATGGTCTGCAGGGCTTGTGGCTGTGGAACAATCTCGCTGCATCTTGTTAGGCCTGTGATAACCCTAGATAGTTAAAGTATCAAGCCGTACTTATTGCTTGGCCGTGATTATTGAATGGGGAATAATCTGTCTAGTCTTGTCTTGATCCTGTACAAGATTGTTACATGTCCTGATTTCTTATATTATCTTGTCGATAAATGGTGGGAGAAACCAAGTTCTGTTTAGACGAAGGGTTACAACCCCGGTCCTTGTTTGGTTTACGGATTGTGACCTGGTTATCTGAATAGTCCCATGGTTATCTCATCGTATATCACCTGTCATACTTTTTCTTAAATACTGTCTTTTATTATGTAATTATATTCTTGTGCTAATTACTGGTTTTAGTTCTTAAGTGAAGCCTCCTTTGTGGTACTTGCTCTTTCTGGGATCTGACCCAGCTGGTTTTGTATGGCCAGATTTCGGAGCAGCACCAGAGGATCCACCGACTTTTCGGCCCGGTGGTGACCACCAGGCGTAACCAGGGCAACGAGTGGGTTTATTTTGGCTCTCCCACTCTATTGTAAAAATATTCTTTTGAGGCGTTTAGCCGACGAGCACGTGTTTAGCTCGATTGTACTGTCTGCCTACGGGCTGTAACATGATTGACAGATCCTAGGGTTGATCATGTTTGACTAAATTCTTGCTAGTCCAGACATTTTGTAACGACTAGCTTCATGATCAAATGAATATATAATGTTTGGGATGCCTTACTATTGTATATTTGGTGATCTTACATCTTGTAACATTTACTTACTTGCTTGTGATTGAGACACTAGGCTTGTTCATGACCATAAGAGACTGATGGATTGTAGTTAAACCCTCATATATCTAGACAGCCGTGACCGTATATTGAGGTGGATTCCATTTCATTATACGTAGCTGGCTATGTACGCCCCCGCTCTCCAGTATTCTAGTTCTGGGACGTTACAAAGAAAAAGTCCGTACTTTACTCTTAGGACTTCGCCATAAGAGAGAAGGAAGAAGATCTAATTGTCACGACCCGCACCCAGTGTAGGGTCACGAGAAGTGGGTACGTCCAGCCTACGTCGTAGTGTCGACGGTAGAATGATGTTCTAGGTCATGACCACAACTAGCCACAATATGATATACTCTCCAAACGGAGGCCAAATCACAGAAGGTACAACTCAGTCACAATCTAAAGATGGAAATAGCACGATATGATAGATATGAAATCTCAAAAGGAAACATACAAATAGAAGGAAATAAGTCTAAGTATTTAAAGGACACAACATCACAAACATCCAGAAATAATACAACTCAGAATTCAATACAAATATCAAGAACTAAGATAAAACCTAGCTAATCTAGTCTAAGCAGTAGGGATGACGTCCTCAGCTAGAGCTGGGTCCTCCTGTGGGTCCAACTCACAGGTGTCATCTAGATGGACTCCATAATAGGTTGGGCAGAAGTACTCAGTATCATCTGTAATATTTTTAACAATTCCAGTCAGGATAGGAGCGAATACATAACACTGAAACATGATCATATCATGACGGAATATATAAAACAGGCCGTAGAGTAAACTATAATGAAAACTGTAAAACATGTACAAGAACAGTATAAATAGATAAATCTGAGTACAAGAGAGAGTTGTATATGAAATAAGAACTGTAAGTAATATAAGCGATTAGAGCACAAGATGGTTATGTAAATAGGCTAGAATATACAATAAAATAGGACTCCATTATACGTGAGGGCATAATGGACGTACACAATATTTGCACAATATAAGATTTGATCACATAACCATGTACTACTCACCCTCCCCAATCAATACACAAGGATCCAGTCAAGTTACGTTACCTGTACAATAGTTTTATCCATGAAGCTCATGTGATCATGAGAGTACAAGATTGCACAAGAGTATACATGAATAGGGGTGTCACTCCCCGATCCTGGAATACGTATTTTAATACGTAAACCGATTAATTGTATTTACCTTGTATTTATACGATATTTATTATGCTGTATTTCTTCATGCATTTCCCAAAAATATTCGACAAAATATTATTTCCTAATTTATTTTCTGCATTTGGGCCTACAGTTTTGGCTCATTTGGGTAACCTATTCTTGGTTCACCAATGGTTCATCATGAACCCTTTGGTTCATCATGAACCCATGGGTTCAAGATTCTATATAATAACTCATCTCATTCTCTCTCCTTTCATTATTTCCTCTCATTTATTTTCTCCACCAACCAAGGCAAGTACCAACTTGCTCAAGAGATGGATCCATAAATTTTTGTCAATGTTTCTTACAAAATTACTTGTCAAAATATGTTCTACTCCTCAACCTGTCACGACCCGCTACCCAAATTGTTGGGCCAGGCCGAGTCATGCCCAGCCTACGTTGAGATAAAACGTAGTAAGCTGTTCTAAAGACACAGGATAAGACTAAATGTGCTAACAGTTCTATAAGTGAAGAAGAATCATAAATGCTCCAAACACAAAAGTCATCGTATATAGTAAAATATCCAAGTACAAGTAAACTGAAATGTAAAACTGGATACATGTCCAGTTACAAAATGATATAGTCTAATACATGTCTACTCTCAAAAGTCTAAGTAAACAAAAGACAACTAGGCGAGGTTCCCCGCAGGAACATCCTCGTAAAGCAGAGCCGGGTCCTCGGCAGTATCTCCATAGTATGTGTCACAGAGTAACTCCTCCTCAGTAAGGATACCTACAACGTTATCCTGTCAGGACGGGAGCAAGTACTAAATCTAGCAAACTAGCATATGAAACATGGAAATGAACATAAGAGGACATAACTGGAAAGCATGGCATCACATAGTCTATCATGGCAAGGACACATATGTCATAGAGACAGATGTATATGTAATATTTAAAACTGTAGCAGGTACGTGATCGGTCAATAGATGTACAATGTGCTGGGGGCACATAATGAAATATACTTCCGTACAAGTGAAACGGCGACAGATGTACATACGCACAAATCCGCTTAGAGATAAAGGCCGACGACAAGGTATACATATAGCATGTCAACCTTGCTCGGTACATACGTACGGGAGAAGGGGGCATAATCACGTACACTACTAACAGTTTCCCCATAACCCATATTCTAATCATGTGAGAGATACATCAAGACTGTTCTAAGCATGGTAGTAACTGAAAGTACAACATGTAGAGATCTAACTTGCTACCCCAAGGATCAGCATTTAACATGGTGGGGTTTACAGTTCATTTTATGTGAGAATATGTAAAGTTCGTAGAAAGTACTTGCCTCTAGCAGAGCAAAGCAAAACAAGCTGCAATAAAAGTGCTATGGATGTCCGGTAACTCGTCACTGTAGAATAAATACAATAACTTAGTTTTTACACTAAGCTAAAACACTAGGACACTAATTGGTGAAATACGACTTGTGATTGGGCACCTAGCCAAAATGATGACTTTGGCATAGGAGACCAATGTGGGGTGACACACTATGTTAACTAACTTTCTAGGGTCTTTACACTAGTGAGGGATGGGGTTCAACACGACTAAAACTCCAAATAACACAAAAAGCTACAAGTCATAATTAATCAATAAATAAATCAAAAGATCATTGTGTTCTAACAATTTTTGAAGTAGACAAAAAGCCTAGTTTTTCTTAAAGTAAAGTACCAAAGTGATCCTTGTTAATCATAGAAATTTATTATAATTTTTCTGAAATTTATTAACCAGTACAAATATTTTATAAAAATCAGTTTTCCTAAGTATACAGAAAATGAGTTTTGGTTTCATATGCCAAACTAGTGGCAAAACAGTAAATTAAATACTACACAAATTATACTAAATTAGCTAACTTAACATAGTATCTAAAAACTATTTTTCCATAATTTTTGTAATACTTTAAGTATTTTTAGAAAATCAAAAATAGCATTGCACACAATAATTAATTATCTGCGTATTTTGTCCATGTATGTAATTTGAACCAAAGTTCAAATACAGGACCCAAGGCCATGAATCAAGTCCAATATGACTTGTACAGGTCTTGAATGTGTGAAAACACATTTGAGCCCAAATACCCATGCTAGGCTTGGACACCAAATGGTTGCAGTAATTTAAATACAATAAAAATATAACTTGGTAAAAGTACAAAAATAATATTAATATTTAAATAAAGTTCAAAATAAATATATACATACATATGTTGAAAGTACATATATCCATGTATAGGGAAAATATTTATTTGTAAAGTATCTATATATATATATATACAAATATATATATATATACAAGAAAATTCTTATTTATAAAGTGTATATATATATAATATATATATACACATAAAAATATATATACACATAAAAATATATACATATATACAAACATATATACATAAAATTTACTAACTATAAAGTATATATACATATATATAAAATACTGTTAAAAACAGTATACATATATATATACATACATTAATACATATATACATATACATATATATATATATATATATATATATATATATATATATATATATATATATATATATATATATATATATATATAAATATATATAGAAAACAAAAGGAAAAAGAAAAGAAAAAAGAAAACAGAAAAAGAGAACAGAAAGGGGGCTCGAACTCGAGCCAACAGAGCGGGGGGGAGAGGGGGAAGGGGTTTATTTATTGCGCGCTGGCCAGTGGGCCAGTTGGCCCGACTGTTAGGATTAGACCTTAGGTTAGTTTTATTTAGTTTAGGTTAGCATTTATATAAAAAAAAATATCTGTCCTGTGTCCTGACAGTTAAGGACACAGGGTTTCTCGTGTCCTCGCTTAGCACGACACGTACGAGCACAGTCTCGTGTGTCCGAGCACAGCACTGAGCTCGTCGTGTCCTGGCGAGTCTCGTGCGTGAAGACGAGACACGCACGACATGACTCTGATCCGCTACTCACGTGTCCGGCGAGTTGAAGGGTGATTCGAAGGTCGGGGACGGCGGAGGAGACGTCGGGGTCGGGGCGCTCCGGTGGCGCTGGGGTTGCCTCGTCACCGCGCGTCGACTGGTGGTGGTTGGGGGTGGTGGAAGTCGACGGTGGGGCTGGGCGGAGCTCATCGGAGTAGGGTTAGGGTTTGGGGGTTCGTCGGGGAAGAAGAGGGTCGTCGGTTGCTGTGGGGAGAGTTTAGGGTTAGGGTTTAGGTCGAGGGGGAAGTGGGGGATTTTATAGGGGGTTTTTGTGGCGGTCGGGCAGCCGAAAAAGGCGGGGGCAGCCGGTCGTAGTCGGTCGGGGCAGTCGTCGGGGGTGGGTTTGGTAATTAGCAGTTAGGTCCCTCAGGAATTAGGAAATTGCATAAGGAGTTTTTACAGTATAAAATGCAAAATAACATTTGCATTCCATAATTAAAACCAAATTCCTAATTACAAACTGATATAAACAACATTTCAAAAATTGCAGAATAATATTAAAACTATTTAGAAAATTACATATTGATATTAAAACATTTAAATAAATTACAAAATGTTATTTTTTGTATTTAAAACTCATTAAAAATTCATTTAAAAATTCTAGAAAATTCCTAAAATCATATTAAATTATTTTAAAACCAATAATGACATTTAATAATTAATTAACACTAGTTTAATAATTTTTGAAAATCAGGGGTTGACAAGTCTTCCCTCCTTGAAAAATTTTGTCCTCGAAATTCACAAGGATTGAAGATCCGACAATATTCTAACATAGCAAACAATGCAACAAAATGACTAAGGCTGCGATCGAAACTAACCTCTAAGGCATCAAGCGGGAACGGGTGGTTCCCTCGCAGCGGTTGGATCGAACAAGTAAGGGTATCTCTCCCTCATGTCCGACTCCCTCTCCCAAGTAGATTCACCTGGGGAGTGACGGCTCCAAGCTACTCGTACTAGGGGTATAACCTTGTTCCTCAGCCTCTTCTCTCTCCAGTCTAATATCTCCACTGGCTGCTCAGAAACTGTAAGGCTCGGTCCGACCTCCAACTCTGAGTGATCTAGCACATGACTGGGGTCTGGAACATATCTCCTCAACTGAGATACGTGAAAGACATCGTGAACTCCTGCTAGGTTGGGTGGAAGTGCAACCCTGTAAGCTACCTTTCCGATCCTGCCAAGTACCTCGAACGGCCCGATGTATCTGGGGCTCAGCTTCCCCCCTCGTCCGAACCGGATCGTCCCTTTAGTAGTTGATATCTTCACTAGCACCATATCACCGTCTGCGAACTCCATCGGTCTGCGACTAGCATCAGCCCAGTGTTTCTGCCTGTCTTGAGCTACTCTGAGCCTGTCTCTGATCATCCCGACTTTCTCTGCTGCATCTGTGATCATCTTTGGCCCAAGCATGACTCTGTCTCCGACATCATCCCAAAAGAGCGGTGTGCGACATCGTCGTCCATATAGCGCCTCGAAAGGAGACATACCAATACTGGCCTGGTAGCTGTTGTTATATGAAAACTCTACCAAGTGCAGATGGCTCTTCCATGATCCTCCGAAGTCCAGCACGCAAGTCCTCAGCATATCCTCCAGTGTCAGTATCGTCCTTTCGGACTGCCCATCTGTCTGCGGGTGGTACGCCGTACTGAACTTGAGCCTACTGCCCAACTCCTCCTGCAAGCTCCTCCAGTAGTGGGATGTAAATCTGCTGTCTCTGTCTGACACGATGCTCACCGGCACTCCGTGTAGGCGAACTATCTGCTGCATGTATAGCTCCGCCAACTTCTCGGTGGAAAGCCCCACCTTGAAGGGTATGAAGTGCGCACACTTCGTCAGCCTGTCTACGATGACCCAGATGGCATCCTTCTCTCCTTGGGAACGAGGAAGCCCTGAAACGATGTCCATCGTAATATGTTCCTACTTCCACTCGGGAATGGGTAACGGCTGCAACAAACCAGCTGGCCTCTGGCGCTCCGCCTTGACCTGCTGGCAAACTAGGCATCTCGAGATGAAACGTGATACATCCCTCTTCATCCCGTGCCACCAAAGATGTTCCCGCAAGTCACGGTACATCTTGTTAGCACCAGGGTGAATAGAGTATCTCGATCGGTGCGCCTCCTGCAAGACTGCCTCTACTAGCTCTCCCTTCGGCACGCACAATCGGCTGCCATGCCTTAGGGATCCATCCTCTGCTATAGTGAAGTCATCCAGCAATCCAGCTAATGCCTGGGGTCGAAGTCTGCGAAGGCTCTCATCTGTAGACTGTGCCTCCCGGATCTGCTCCATCAAACCTGACTGAATGTCAAGCGCCATCATCTGTATCACTGATCCTGGCCGAACTAGCTCAATACCGAGCATCTCCAGATCCTCCCGCAAATGCCGATCAATCATCAGGTACCATGCCATCGGATGCCTGTTCAGCGCATCCGCCACCACATTTGCCTTTCCGGGATGATACTGTAAATCGATGTCGAAGTCCTTCATCAACTCCAACCATCGTTTTTGCCTCATGTTCAGCTCTTTCTGCGTGAACACATACTTAAAGCTTTTGTGGTCAGTAAAGATTTCCACACGCTCTCCGTATAAGTAATGTTTCCATAACTTGAGTGCAAAGATCACCGTAGCTAACTCGAGGTCATAGGTAGGATAATTCCTCTCATGAGTCCGCAATTGCCTAGATGCATAAGCAATCACTTTCCCATGCTGCTGTAGGACACATCCTAGCCCCTTCCCAGAAGCATCACTGTATATGGTGAAACCTCCAGAACCTGAAGGTAAAGTCAGAACTGGAGCGGTCGTCAGTCTCCTCTTCAGCTCCTCAAATGCCGCCTGGCAGTCCTCTGACCAGATGTACTCTACGTCCTTCAGCGTCAGCTTTGTCATGGGTTTCGCTATCCTAGCAAAGTCCTGGACGAACTTTCTATAATAGCCTGCTAAACCCAGAAAACTCCTGATCTCTGAAACTGACGTCGGAGCCTTCCACGTCTCAACTGCAGCAATCTTCCTGGGATCCACTGAGATTCCATCTCCAGTGACTACATGGCCGAGAAACTCCACTTGGTCTAAAAAGAACTCGCACTTCGGCAATTTGGCAAACAATCTCTCCTACCTCAGAATCCCCAAAACTATCCGCAAGTGCTCTGCATGCTCCTCCGGCGTCTTCGAGTATATCAGGATGTCGTCGATAAACACCACGACGAACTTATCCAGATACTGCTAAAATGTCTTATTCATCAAGTTCATAAAGACAGCTGGCACATTTGTGAGACCAAATGGCATCACCAGAAACTCGTACTGCCCGTACTTCGTGTTGAACGCCGTCTTATGGATGTCTGCTGGCCTAACCTTCACCTGGTGGTACCCGGATCTCAAGTCTATCCTGGAAAATACCTTCGCCCCGCTCAACTGGTCGAACAAATCATCTATCCTGGACAGAGGATATTTGTTCTTGATGGTGATGGCATTCAAGGCCCGATAGTCAATACACAACCGGACTGTACCATCCTTCTTAGGCACAAAGAGCACTGGCGCTCTCCATGGAGAAGCACTGGATCGAATGAAACCCTTTTTCAACAGGTCATTAATCTGCTCTTTCATCTCTATGGCCTCCTTGGGATTCACTCTATAGCAAGCCCGGGATACTGGTGATGAACCCGGCACTAAATCTATAGTGAACTCCACATCTCTGTCAGGCGAAAGTCCTGGAAGATCCTCTGGGAATACATCCATAAACTCCCTAATGATAGGGTGTGGCGGTGCTGCGTCCCCGACTGTCGCACAACAGTTCGGCTCTAGGCTGATCTCCGGCCCTGTCCTCCTGACACTGAATGGTGCTGTGCCTGGGGGACTGAACAAAATACTACCCTCATGGCAATCTATAGATGCATGGGCATAGCTAAGCCAGTCCATCCCCAATATGATATCATAACCGGGGAGTGGCATCACAAAGAATCGCCCCCTGAACTCTCTCCCGGCTATAAAAATAGAACATCTATAGATAGATCTAATAGACACTGGTCCTCCTCCCGTCATCACTCTACTAATCTTCGCAGTAGGTGTAGCTACTAGATGATGTTTATGCATAAACTCCAATGATAGAAAGCTATGAGATGCACCAGAATCAAACAAACATACAGCTAGAAAAGTATGTAAATAAATATGACCTGTGATGACGTCAGCTAAGTAATCCGGCTCCGAAACCTGCTCCGACTCCGGCTCAATGGCTAGACTATAAACCCTCCCCTGAGGTCCCTTCTACTGCTGCAGATGCTGTCCGAACCTCTGCAGCTGAGTCGGGAGCGGTCCTCTAGTTTTCGCTACTGGGCACTCCCGTATCATGTGGGTGGCAGACCCACAAGCTAGACACAGCTTCAACCTCTTCCTGCAGACGGAGTGATCATGCCCTGGTCTTCCGCAGAAAGAACATACAGCTCCCCTCTGCTGCGGCCGGGGTCCCGGGGCTCTAACTGGCGGGGTCTGATGGTGTGGTGTAGAGGGACGGTAAGTCTGCTGGGGTGGCGTCGGCACTTTCTGCTGGAAAGTCTGACGCTTGGACGGTCCCTCATGATGTACAGGAGCCGGCCTTTTGCTGGACAGAAGACGCTCCTCAATGCTCCGGGCCAACTCTAGGCTCTGGTAGTAGTCAGTCGTACCGTTTGCCACTATAAGAATGCCAATATCTGGAACTAGACCATGGCAAAACCTACGGGTCATCTCCTCTGGATCAGCAACCAAACTAGGAGCGAAACGGCTCAGGCGACTAAACTCTGCCGTATACTCGTCAACAGAACGGTTTCCCTGCTGGATGTTCTGGAATCGTAGCCCCATGGCTACTCTAGCAGTGGTCGAGAAGAATTTCTTCTTGAACTGGGTCTTGAACTGGTCCCAGGTGGCTCTACCTCTCGCGAACAACGGCTCATTCCTGAACCAGACTCCTGCTAAGTCTATCAGCAGAAATCCTGCTGCCTCGACCTGAAGGTCATCCGGCATCCTAACTCCCAGAAGCTTCCTCTCTACTGAATCTAGCCAGTCATCTGCTACTACTATGCCCTCAGTTCCTGAGAACTCCTTGGGATTCAGACCCATGAAGTCCTTGACCGTTTCCGTTCTCTGCCGTGGCTCTACATGTGGTGGGACCACGGGACGTCCCTCAGAACGCTCTATGCTCTGGCGGAGTAGGGTAGTCTGCTCCTGATGGGTTGTTAGGAACCCCTGGATCAGTGTGAGCTGCTGGGTCCCGTCGAGTGTGACAGAAGCCTGGGTGGGTATAATGATAGGGGGTGGTGGAAGTATTGGGGCCTGCTGGGACTGGGATGTGGAAGGTGGTATCTGGGTCTGTGGATCTGTGGAGTGGGGGAATGTGGTAGGTGGAGGTGTATCAGTCAACTGGTCAGCTGACTGGATATGGAGGGCCCCATTCTCGGGGGTAACATACTGGGATGAACGAGTAAGCACCATCTAAATTACACATAAAAATGAAAACACAAGTGTAGGCAACTCTAGAGGGGGGTGAATAGAGTTTGTGTCAATAATCACCAAATAAAAAATTAAATCTATATCACCTCCACAAAACAACTATCAAGATAGTAAATAAATCAGAGAGAAATGCGGAAGTAAATAAAGATCAGAAGAGCATACGCAAACACAGCAGTTTTAACCTGGTTTCCCTCGTGGAGGACTAGACCAGGCCTGAGAACTCTAGCTCAGGATTCAAATCCACTATTTGTGAAATAGTAGTTTACAACCCGTGCCTTTTCTTCAGAAGAGCACGTCAACTTCTTACAGAGGATCGCAGTGGCGATTTGCTTGGAATTTTCCAAGCGATTTGGAATTGTCCAAGTGACTTTTCTTTTCAACTCTTGCACAAAAACTTCTAGCTGAATCGTACTTGAGTACCTTGGGGCTTAGGAAGTTTTGTGGCTAGTAGATTGGAAGAGTAAGGCTCTTGACTATATAGGCTATATAAGAGAAAAAGAATAGAAGAGTGGATGGTTTCAAATGAGAGAAACCAAGGCCTATTTATAGGGTTCGGGATAAGCAGAATTCGGCCAGAATTCGGTATGGATAATTCAAATTTTTGGCCGTTGGACAGCTGGTAGCAAGCAGGCCCTAAAAATTAGGGTGCTGGAAATCAGGGGAGAGACTTCGGCCCGAACTCTGTGTGGAGGCAGAGTTCGGCCCGAACTATGTCTCCAGAAGACAGAATTGGTCCATTGGACTTTTGGGCTTTGTGGAGCTTGGGCTTGGTTCAGGAATTGGTCTGTTTGTATGGTAGATCTTGGAGAGATATGTCTAGGGGTTGAGATGACTCAGTGCGACTCAACGTACACATTCTCCTAGACTCAATAAATTGAAGATTACAGACATGGAACAAACAGGAAAACCAAGAGCCCTTTGATGATGCCTTTCTTCTGATATTTGAGCAGCCATGAAGACATCTTTTTCCCTGATAGGTCGTTAGGCGGTTCGGAGAAATCCCTTTATATGACGCCGTCTTTGGTCCAACATTAATTCTTCATTGCCTATGTCCTGTTTGATCATGTTAGATCATGCTTACTGCATGTCTACAAATACATGTTAGGCCAGCAAAATATGTTGCAATACGATACAAGCATAGCAATACAATATAGGACAATTAGGACATTGCTAAGTTTAAGTAACAACATGATAGCATGTTAGGCCAACAAAATATGTTGCAGTACGATACAAGCATAGCAGTATAATATAGGACAATTAGGACAATGCTAAGTTTAAGTAGCAACATGATAGTGAGTATATGAATATTAGTGACATCATTATGTTAAACTTAACTGATTAGCCATATTCAAAACACAATGTAATCATTGGGCCAACAAAAAAGACTTATAAGGACTTATTTAAAGTAAGCAATCATATACAAGAAAATCTATTTATAATAGCAAACAATGTGATGTATTTCCTATGTTGCAATCCTAGCATTCCTCTAAGTGTTCTAAGCGTCTTTCCTAATGTTGTCTTATTACCTTAAGTTCCTAATTGCAGGCATGCTTGGTACAATAACGTAACCAAACAGTTTAGTCAGGACCTGCATGGGCCACCACTAAAAACATGTCACGACCCGCTACCCAAATTGTTGGGCCAGGCCGAGTCATGTCCAGCCTACGTTGAGATAAAACGTAGTAAGCTGTTCTAAAGACACAGGATAAGACTAAATGTGCTAACAGTTCTATAAGTGAAGAAGAATCATAAATGCTCCAAACACAAAAGTCGTCGTATATAGTAAAATATCCAAGTACAAGTAAACTGAAATGTAAAACTGGATACATGTCCAGTTACAAAATGATATAGTCTAATACATGTCTACTCTCAAAAGTCTAAGTAAACAAAAGACAACTAGGCGAGGTTTCCCGCAGGAACATCCTCGTAAAGCAGAGCCGGGTCCTCGGCAGTATCTCCATAGTATGTGTCATAGAGTAACTCCTCCTCAGTAAGGATACCTACAACGTTATCCTGTCAGGACGGAAGAAAGTACTAAATCTAGCAAACTAGCATATGAAACATGAAAATGAACATAAGAGGAAATAACTGGAAAGCATGGCATCACATAGTCTATCATGACAAGGACACATATGTCATAGAGACAGATGTATATGTAATGTTTAAAACTGTAGCAGGTACGTGATCGGTCAATAGATGTACAATGTGCTGGGGGTACATAATAAAATATACTTCCGTACAAGTGAAACGGCGACAGATGTACATACGCACAAATCCGCTTTGAGATAAAGGCCTACGACAAGGTATACATATAGCATGTCAACCTTGCTCGGTACATACGTACGGGAGAAGGGGGCATAATCACGTACACTACTAACAGTTTCCCCATAACCCATATTCTAATCATGTGAGAGATACATCAAGACTGTTCTAAGCATGGTAGTAACTGAAAGTACAACATGTAGAGATCTAACTTGCTACCCCAAGGATCAGCATTTAACATGGTAGGGTTTGCAGTTCATTTTATGTGACAATATGTAAAGTTCGTAGAAAGTACTTGCCTCTAGCAGACCAAAGCAAAACAAGCTGCGATAAAAGTGCTATGGATGTCCGATAACTCGTCACTGTAGAATAAATACAATAACTTAGTTTTTACACTAAGCTAAAACACTAGGACACTAATTGGTGAAATACGACTTGTGATTGGGCACCTAGCCAAAATGATGACTTTGGCATAGGAGACCAATGTGGGGTGACACACTATGTTAACTAACTTTCTAGGGTCTTTACACTAGTGAGGGATGGGGTTCAACACGACTAAAATTCCAAATAACACAAAAAGCTACAAGTCGTAATTAATCAATAAATAAATCAAAAGATCATTGTGTTCTAACAATTTTTGAAGTAGACAAAAAGCCTAGTTTTTCTTAAAGTAAAGTACCAAAGTGATCCTTGTTAATCATAGAAATTTATTATAATTTTTCTGGAATTTATTAACCAGTACAAATATTTTATAAAAATCAGTTTTCCTAAGTATACAGAAAATGAGTTTTTGTTTCATATGCCAAACTAGTGGCAAAACAGTAAATTAAATACTACACAAATTATACTAAATTAGCTAACTTAACATAGTATCTAAAAACTATTTTTCCATAATTTTTGCAATACTTTAAGTATTTTTAGAAAATCAAAAACAGCATTGCACACAATAATTAATTATCTGCGTATTTTGTCCATGTATATAATTTGAACCAAAGTTCAAATACATGACCCAAGGCCATGAATCAAGTCCAATATGACTTGTACAGGTCTTGAATGTGTGAAAACACATTTGAGCCCAAATACCCATGCTAGGCTTGGACACCAAATGGTTGCAGTAATTTAAATACAATAAAAATATAACTTGGTAAAAGTACAAAAATAATATTAATATTTAAATAAAGTTCAAAATAAATATATACATACATATGTTGAAAGTACATATATCCATGTATAGGGAAAATATTTATTTGTAAAGTATCTATATATATATACAAATATATATATATATACAAGAAAATTCTTATTTATAAAGTGTATATATATATAATATATATATACACATAAAAATATATATATACATAAAAATATATACATATATACAAACATATATACATAAAATTTACTAACTATAAAGTATATATACATATATATAAAATACTGTTAAAAACAGTATACATATATATATATATACATACATTAATACATATATACATATACATATATATATAAATATATATACAAAACAAAAGGAAAAAGAAAAAAAAAGAAAACAGAAAAAAAGAACAGAAAGGGGGCTCGAACTCGAGCCAACAGAGCGGGGGGGGGAAGGGGTTTATTTATTGCGCGCTGGCCAGTGGGCCAGTTGGCCCGACTGTTAGGATTAGACCTTAGGTTAGTTTTATTTAGTTTAGGTTAGCATTTATATATAAAAAAAAATATCTGTCCTGTGTCCTGACAGTTAAGGACACAGGGTTTCTCGTGTCCTCGCTTAGCACGACACGTACGAGCACAGTCTCGTGTGTCCGAGCACAGCACTGAGCTCGTCGTGTCCTAGCGAGTCTCGTGCGTGAAGACGAGACACGCACGACACGACTCTGATCTGCTACTCACGTGTCCGGCGAGTTGAAGGGTGATTCGAAGGTCGGGGACGGCGGAGGAGACATCGGGGTCGGGGCGCTCCGGTGGCGCTGGGGTCGCCTCGTCACCGCACGTCGACTGATGGTGGTTGGGGGCGGTGGAAGTCGACGGTGGGGCTGGGCGGAGCTCGTCGGAGTAGGGTTAGGGTTTGGGGGTTCGTCGGGGAAGAAGAGGGTCGTCGGTTGCTGTGGGGAGAGTTTAGGGTTAGGGTTTAGGTCGAGGGGGAAGTGGGGGATTTTATAGGGGGTTTTTGTGGCGGTCGGGCAGCCGGGAAAGGCGGGGGCAGCCGGTCGTACTCGGTCGGGGCAGTCGTCGGGGGTGGGTTTGGTAATTAGCAGTTAGGTCCCTCAGGAATTAGGAAATTGCATAAGGAGTTTTTACAGTATAAAATACAAAATAACATTTGCATTCCATAATTAAAACTAAATTCCTAATTACAAACTGATACAAACAACATTTCAAAAATTACAGAATGATATTAAAACTATTTAGAAAATTACATATTGATATTAAAACATTTAAATAAATTACAAAATGTTATTTTTGTATTTAAAACTCATTAAAAATTCATTTAAAAATTCTAGAAAATTCCTAAAATCATATTAAATTATTTTAAAACCAATAATGACATTTAATAATTAACTAACACTAGTTTAATAATTTTTGAAAATCAGGGGTTGACATAACCTATACTAGTTTAGAACTTGGAAATTTTCATTTTGAAGCTTTGATTTTTGTAGATCTAAGTTTTAATCATTTTCGGATTTCCTTGGTTTTGATCTATTTTCGTTGGGATTTTGTGGGTTTTGATGCTTCCATGTGGAAGAGAATTCAATTTTACTCAAGTTAGAACTTTGAAAACCTAGATTTGGTTTTGATTTGGTCAAGTTATGAGAATTGGAAGTTTTTGGTGTTCTTGAGGATGTTCTCGGCCTGGAGGAGAAGACCCTTCAGCCTGCGCTCTTTAGCGCAAGGTTGAACTGCGCAGCTCATCTCTTGACGAATTGTGCAACCCCTCGACCAGCGTATTGCGCTGAGCTGAACTGCGCTGGCGCTCCTTAGCTCCAGCGCCGTCCGACCCAGCGCAAGTCAATCCGTGCGCGCTTGACTTCAGCGCAATCCATTCCCTGCGCAACCTGATCCATGCGCAACCCGACTCTGGCG
>JANAVB010009999.1:6757832-6832832 GCA_029216955.1 Iris pallida
TCTTCCTCTCAAATTTTCTTCTAATCTCAAATTTTCTTCTAAACCCTAGATTGAGATTCCTCTTGTCCCTACAAAAATCTTCCTGTTTTGTAACCCTAGAGTAGTGGAATCCTGAGCGTACATCTCGCATGCTGTCACGCGCGCGCGCGAAGAAAGATTGGAAGTCCGGTTTGTATGTGGACTGCCAGGAAACTTGGCAGTCCATCACAGAACTTGCTGTGAGCATGGACTGCCCAGGAACTGGGCAGTCCACATACAAACAAGGACTGCCCAATTTTCTGGCAGTCCAACAAACTGAATGGACTGCCAGAAAACTGGGCAGTCCTAAGTCACAACATGTGAAACAAAGGACTGCCCATTTTTCTGGCAGTCCTTACTATATGTAGGACTGTCCAATTTTCTGGCAGTCCCGAATACAGTAAGGACTGCCAAAAAAATGGGCAGTCCTTTGTTTCACATGTTGTGACTTAGGACTGCCCAGTTTTCTGGCAGTCCATTCAGTTTGTAGGACTGCCAGAAAATTAGGCAGTTCTGGTCGATGCACAGTTTTCTCGTTCGTGCATACTTGTGTTTAATTTAAATGGGTAATTTTCCACTCCGAATGTAGTTTAATTCAAATGGGCTATAGACAATTGAAATAAACAATATAATGGATGCTTGAATTTTTCAATTTAATTTCTAGGATTTTGGAAACAAATAGAGAAAGAATTTGGGTGCCATCGATCTTCTTGAGAAGAAAATTTGGAAGAGAAGAGGAAGAATAAGAGAACATTTCTAGGGTGGAAGAAATATCTAGGAATTTCAAATTATCTTCTTGCTTGGGGATGGAGAAATGGTGGAGGAGAAGAGGAAGAAGAAGAAGAGAGGAGTTAGGGTTTAGGAAGAGAGAGAAAAAAATTTGCAAATGAAAGAAAAATTTTGGGTTTAGAAAAATTTTACTTTGGGACAGCCCAAAATCAAAAAAATGGGCTGTCCTGAGTAAAACACAAAAAAATCTGGGCTAGCCCCAATCCGGGCTAGCCCTGATCAAATTGTGAAGTGTCTTTATCAATTCCCAAAAAATATAGCGTCCCCAGTAATTCCCATTATACACACTGAAACCATATGGATACACATATTCTATTGATTAGCTCTAAATAGTACATATTTCTACATATATGTGCACGCTTTTGAATAGTAACTAGGTTCTAAAAAAAACATTATAAAAGGCTCTGCGTTCAAATAAATGTTATTTTCTCGTATCACTTGATAGATTAATATAATCATTGGATGACCCATACAAACACTGTAACGATCTCCCCGAGGAGTATCTATGCAACTTCAATGATTAATAATCAGACAAAGAAGTAGAAAACAAATATTAAGAACAGAAAATAAAGTACATGGAAAATAAAGAAGAAATCACTTCATACCCAAATTAGTTCATCAATTTAAACAAAAAGGCATGATATATATTACAAGCACGCCAGTACTTGGTAAAGTTTCTCTCCTCAACATCCGAACTCCAGATACATTCTGTAAGCATTTCTATCCGAGGAATAATAACATTCAATTAAGTCATCAATTTGGAAACCGAGCTTCTGATAGAGAGAAACAGCAGCAGTTCTCGTGGGATCGACATGAAGGCAAACACGTTGGATATTCCTTGTCCTGCATTTCTTGATAGCTTCTTTCAACAGAGTTTCTCCATGACCCTGTCTTCTGTGATTTTCCTTCACTGCAAAGAAGAAGAAAAAAAAAAGATATGAACACCACAAGAATAGGAAGAAACAGCTTCCTAGGTTAGAACCACTGCACACAGAGTTTGTATAATAGGACACTGGACATGGACAGCCTAGGGGTAAGTCCGACAAGATTTCGGACTTGGGCAACCCCAATCATTCAAGCTCAGCGTGACCACACAAGAGATCGGGATCGTGGATGAACCCCAGGACGATAATCCCAACCGTCGTGGAGTTCCAAAAAAGGCATTCGTTCTTGAGACTATTATGGTTTTCTTATAATCTAGTAGAACACCATATATGTTTGCAGGTACATGTATAAGATACGACACATTATGGGCACATGACATGGATGCCACATACATATTGTGTTGGGATGGGTATGGTTCCCATCACACGTGGAGAACACCATGGAGTGCGACCAGGGGCGGAGCTACATTCAGCTTGCACTGGGCTACAGCCCATTGCAAGCCCAAGAAAAAAGCCCTTTTTTTTTAATGTAAGGAGCTAGCCTAGTGCAAGCCCAAGAAAAAAGCCTTTTTTTTTTTTACGTAAGGAGCCCAGGCAGCTAGCCCAGTTTTCCAACACCTTAATAAGTTACTCCCTCTTTGGCTCTTTCAGTTCTCCTTTAAAAATGAAAAGAGCCTGTAGCCCAGGCTTACAGTCAATTATGATGAGAACGCCTAACAAGACATCGTTATCGCATAAATAGCTATTAATTCTTTCTGTGGATTTTTCAATCAATTACACTTCGGTTTGACTATCATTTCTCTCGTGGTTCTCTTTTAATGTATATAATAGAGAAAATTATTTGGCAATCAGTTCCTGATGTTTGCCATGCTACTTACATGACTGGTTGTTACAAAATTTGATATCAAATAAATAGGCACGGAATAAATGCATTTTAAACATTTTTGGAACAGATTTTCTCCATTCCAAAATGACTTTTTGGTGTAATCTACATCTGATTTATAAGTAAAGATTGTGTTGATAATGAATGCACCAAAATGATAAAAGATTATCAATCAATCTTAAGTTTATTATCTATAACATGTTTTTAATCATCGAATTTACAAAAAACAAAAACAAAAACAAAAAAAATTCTGCCGAATTTTTGGCATAAAATTTTCGAAAATGCTATGTTGCCCGCGGGCTTGGACCGCAGTCCTGGCCCGTGGGCCACGTGTCGCCTCCCGATTGGCCTCCCCCCTGCTAACTTCCGGGCCCACCAGCCCCCCGGCCAATTAGGAGGCGACACGTGGCCCGCGGGCCAGGACTGCGGTCCAAGTCCGCGGGCAACGTAGCACTTACGTAAATTTTTAGAGACTTCTAGTAACTATTATTCTATTAGCTAGCCCACCCTACTCCAAATTTCTGGCTCCGCCCCTGAGTGCGACGAGCGACATCCGTGTGTTAGAGAAGCTGGAAAAGTCGAATGTGACAAAGAGAAGTTCATTTGGAGTTGTTTCAGTGCGCATCATAGCCGTATTAGAGGCAATGACATGTCGCTGGTATGCTTAGAAACGTCAAAAACCTCCAACATATTTTGTGGTGCAAATTTTGTTCCTACAGTATACTGTCGGCTTATCGACAGTATCTCAACGGTAATACCGTTGGGCCTGGACTGAACGATTTTAGGGTTTGGTTCGTTTGTTCGTTTTGAATGGCCAGGATTGTCTCAGGATTTGAGTGATTTAAATATAAAATGTCTAACCTAATTCCAGCAGTCAATTACAAGGGGGAGGTTCTCTAGAGCTTTACAACTTCCAAAAGGAGAAGGTTGTAGTAATCCATTTTGGATCGGTAAGAGAAGCTTGTAGAGAAGTCGTTGTACTTTTATAATGTAGTAATGAAGGCTTTTCTGGGTTGGACTCCGATCTTTTCGGAAGTTTTTCCGTTAGAATTTTCCACGTAAAATGGATTGTGTTTGCATTGTGCTCTTTTGCGTTGAATATTGTGACTGTCAGCAGGTGTGCAGCTTACTTTCAATTCTCGATGTTTCTTCCGATTTGAGATGGTGTCTATTCCGTTAGTTCCATGTCCATTCCTAAGAGAGTGATATCAGAGCTATCGGTTGTAGATGTCATGAGTTTAAGAGTCAAACCAGTTAGAAGAGATGGACATGAAACTTGTGCGCATGGTTAACGTGAATGGTACACCATTATCCTTATTGGCGAAGCAAGATGAAATATGAAATATCTCTTGTTAGTCAAAAAGTTGCATCTAGCATTAATTGCGTCAGGGAAGGCCAATGACAAATTCGTTGAGGATTGGGCATTCAAGCATAAACAGGTCTGTGGGAATATCAAATAATTTGTAAATAAGAATTTGTACAAGCACATCATGAATATTGAGCACGCCAAGACGTAGTGAGAAAAGCTTGAGTCTTTGTATGTTAAGAAGACCGGAGTCAATAAATTGTTTTCGATCCGAGAGATGATGTGTTTAAGGTACAAAGACAATACTTCTATTACGGATCACTTATGCAAGTTTCGGGGTGTGGTTGACCAGTTGTCGACTATGAGAGTCGAATTCCACGACGAGGTGCATGGGCATTGCTTGTTGTGCATATTGTCGGACTCACAAAACCGTACGAGTGTCTATGACCACTTCTGCTCACGAAGGTGTTGTGAGTCTGGAATTCGTGAAGAGCGGGATATGGTACAAGGAAATAAGGAGATAATCGACAGGCACATCATCTTCATCACATTCTGAAGCATTTGTTTCAGAGAGTTGGAGTTGGAAAAAAGCAGAAAAAAGTCCATTGGTCAGTACGAGAACTCAGAATGTTATCATTGTGCAAGAAGGGCCACATTAAAAGAAACTATTTTGCATGGAAAGGGAAGAAGAAATGAGACAAAGGGAAGCATAGCTAGAATACTACAGCAGTCGGCTTCAGTATATAGAGGCAATATTGTTATTGTGGGTGATGAGGTTACTATGAACCCCGCCTGCGTTGACAGTAGTTGGCTGGTGGACTTAGGAGCTTCATCACATATCTCTTACAACATGACACTATTTGCTACTTAGGCAAGATGTGACCGTGGAGTATTGAAGATAGGCAAATTATTTGAGAGGTGCATTTGAAGACGAATACATGAGCTATTCTAGTGCTAAAAAATCTTCGTCTTGTCCAAGATATTTGTTTCAACCTGATGTCCGTTGGAAAGTTGGATAATGAGATATTATTTACGCTTTTCGGGAACGATCAGTGGAAGTATTTCAAGGGTTCGATGGTTGCTGCCAGAGGAAGCAAAATGTTGTCTCTATTAAATGGAAGGGAGTGCATAAGGGCTCAGGAGGTAAATACAATCAATGATGTGTCTACCGAGTTGTGGCATAAGTGACTGAGCCATATCAGCTAGAAAGGAATGAGCTACTTAGCGAACAGAAACATGATTCCAGGCTTGAAGCTTACAAAATTAGAGAGATGCACAATTGTATGGTTGGTATGTAGAACCTGATGTCTTTTCATAGTCATCCATCTTCGAGGAAGCTGACGTTGTTGGAGTTGATTCACTCGGACATCTGCGGCATGTTAAAGGTAAAGACTATTAACCTTTATTGATGATTGTTCCAAAAAGGTTTCTGTAATGCCCCGCTCTGCACGGCGCATTACGCTGAGACGTTGACTCAAAGAGTCGCGTTGACCGAATGAAATGTATCGATGCGAATCGATACGAAGAGTTACGTTGTACCGAGCAATGCATCGAACCAAGTCGATGCGAAGAGTTGCATCGTCCCAAAGAAATGCATCGAGTTGAATCGATGCGAAGCGCCACATTGCCCCGAAGGATAAGTGCGTTGAGACGGCTCGAAGATTCTAAGAAATCGAATCGACCAAGGCGCAAGTCCGAATCGATGCAAGTATTGATTTTAGTTGGTTTCATGTGCAGGCTATCCGTTTACGCTGAAATATTAGAGGTCGATATTTTGCCTCATTCGCAGCGGGTCCGCAAAACCCAAATCACCGACTTGCAACAGACTGGGACTTGGGCACGGTAGGCCCGAATCGACCGAGTAGTTCAATAAAACAAGAAGTGTCCGAATGGCTAAGTCAGGAGAGTTTGTCGTGCAACGAAGTTACGAAATCGAGCCGCATCGGCTCGGCGAAACGACAAGGCGTATCGGCTCAAGGTGGGAGGATTGACTCTTCTTTTTACTCCTTCATGCCTAAGTCAGAATGTATCATTGTATGCTAAGTTAACCTATCGACGCCACAAGCGTGGTCCGATCGGAAGATAAATCATAGTGTATGTCGAACACTAGTTAGAACAATTGAAATGAAACGTGTATCAAATGCACGAGTTGCTATGGAACATTGGATATCGCAAAGACGAGCGCCTCGGTGCGCAAGCCGCAAGAACATGGGATAACTGTATTCGGCGAGTGCCTTCGTGCACGAGCCATTCCGTGCCTTCGCGCACGAGTTAGAAAGGCTAGCACATTGAAAGACAATAAGCGAGCGTCCTAGCGTGCAAGCCACGAACATTGAACACTAAGTCATAGAATATGGAAATACGGCTTCGATGCGTTCACCAAGTGCACGACGCGAGGGAAAAGATGATAAATGTGTCGAAACGTGCCTACGTGCACATGATCATAAAAGATGGCTTCGTTGCGAAAGAATACAGTTGTGGCATGAATGTGACGAAACTGTCAGATATGACATGATGCCTCGAAAGGTGTTTGGGACCTTCGGGTCGTTCGGTTGACGAACATTGAGTTGAGGCATGATGCCATCGAACATTGAAACGAAGTATGAAATGTAAGAACATAGAAAGTAAATGGAAGAAATATAAGATGATAAAGTCTGAGTCTCGGACTTAAGACTGTTTGGTTGTTTGAATAATAGTGTGTTGCATGGTCAAATGTTTGGTTGTTTGAGATAATTGAGATAATAGGTGCACGGGTGTTCCCTCGAACGGTTAAGTACCGGGGCGCCGGAACCGTTTGGCCTAGGAGGGACGTTGATCTTTGATAGGCGCACATCCGTAAGACGACTAGCGACCGCTTAGCGAGATGTGAAAAGCCGCAAATGATGGTATGCAGCGGTAGATCTCCGTAATTGGGACAGCAACCCACTACGAGAGGCATCGGGCTACCCAATTCGGGAAAGAAAGAAAAGAAAGAGAGAAAAGAAAGAAAGAAAAGAAAAAGAGAAACGACTTTAGTCCATTCTGGCGCGGATACGCCAAGACCTCCATATAGTTAAGGAACGATGGGTTGAATGTGTAGGCACGAATGTGCCCTGCACACATAGATCCTGCATAGAGAGCACTTATAACATAACAGGGAAGGAATGGGACGTATTCACCTTGCGTCGGTGCAAGGGCGAGTACGTCTATGTTGGTAAAAAGTCGCGCCACGAAACAAACACGAGATTGCTTGCTTGCTTGCCTATTCAATTCGAATAACATGCTTGCCATGATAACATGCTTTACCGCTTTCGAATATGCCATGAAATCGACCCTAAGAAGAATATAGCAAGATCATAAGCTAAGTTGCATGATTGAACATAAACACTAAAATGTTGGTTTAGAAGGAAGGTCTTTTCGTCAGTACATGCGAGGACGAACGTACTGATCCCCCACCAGCTTTCATACAGGGTGCAGGGAATGGATTGCTCGCGGCGAAGCTTCGCTTGATCGCGCAGAGGCATGGAATGTCGTAGCGTTTGAAGCGTGCGATCGCATTGACGCTCGGACTTGCAACAGGATTGATGCGGCCGAGATATAGAAGGCATGATGTATGGAACGGTGAAATCATTTGTGGGAAAGAGAGAACTTGAGTGTTGTAGCCAACCTGGCAAATTCAGTTGGGCTATTGAAAGCCTTTGTAATATCAGTTCGAATATCAATAAAGAGAATTGTTTCGTATACTCTGTTTTCCTTTTGTTGTTAATATCAACTCAAAGATAACCATTTGAGAACGTGTCATCTTGCCTTGCACGAGCGCAACTCCAGGCTCATGCGGCATCACGCCCCCTGCGAGGACGATGATTCGGGTGATTCCGGGTCGGGACGTGACATATTGGTATCAGAGCTCTAGGCTCAATTTCCTCCGGACGTGTGCTTTGTTTCAATTCCAAAGAGTTGTCCACCACCAATCGAAATCACTCTTGACTCTACTCGATGCCGCAGTGGATATTCCATACAATAAGTCTAATACAAAGTCGGATAACGTTGCCGCAAGTACTTCGAATTTACATGATATTGCGGAGAAAGTCGTGAAACATTTCGTTGCATTGAATGCAACGAGCCGTGAAATGTTAGTTGCTGCAAGTGCAACAAATTGTGAAAATGTGATTTGAGATGTTGTTGCAATATAACATGTTGAATAAGAAATAAAACGATGCACGAAGTGCAATCGGTTGTGAATATTGGTTGCACCAATGCAGAAATTTAAATAATACGTTGCAGGAAGTGCAACGAGTTGATTGTGAATATGCGTTAAAATGAAAGTGATAAGTCAATAATGAATGTGTTGAACGGATTTGGGCATTGACTTTGAATGTCGGGACTAAATCGTTGCACGAGGTGCAACAGATGTCAAAAATAGAATCGTTGCACGAGGTGCAATGAATGTCGAAAATAAGTCGTTGCACGATGTGCAACGCGTGTCGGAAGTAAATTGTTGCACGTGGTGCAACGCGTATCAAAGTAATCGTTGCACGGAGTGCAAAGGAGATTGGAAATAAATCGTTGCACGAGATGCAACGGAAGGAACTGAAATCATAAATCGATAGAATGAATCGTTCGGTTGCACACCGAACTTGTGTTGCAAATGAAAACATTGGTCGAGTTGTGTCGGATTTGATTTAATCAAAGTTACGGTTGTGATCAAGCACGATCGCTGCGGAAATCGTGAGTCGGAAGAGATTTTTGGTTCATAGTGAATATAATGCGAGGGAAATGACTTGATTTCCGAGTGGTATATGCCATACCTCGTATGCGATAAATGACTCGATTCCGAGTGGTATATGGTATACCACTTGTGCGATGAATTGCATCGACGCGTTACGAGAATTGCGGAAGGTTTATCCGTAACGGACGGGAGAGTACCGAGACTCGATTGGAAATTTGTATGACGGTATGTTGATGCAAGTGTTCTTCGAGAATCGGTTGGGACGATAAGGCGAGACTCGTATCAATGAATGATACGTCGGACGGAAATTATAAGTCGGTCGGACGACCGAGACTAGCGGAACGATTATGCCTTGAAGCAATAATCGGATCGACGGGAAAGGAAAACTTAAACTTACAAATGAGTCGCACGACTTGCGGTCTCGATAGAAATGTTGGACGAGGCGAATCAAATCGCACGACTTGAGATCTCGATAGAAATGTTGGGCGAGGCGAATTATAATCGGATCGCACGATGTACGACTTAGGTGAAGAGTTGGTTGATGCGGGTAAATAGTGCCTAAGAGATAGTTGGTTACGTTACGGCGAAACTTATTTGAGTACGACTAAAACACGCAAAAACCTTAGAGGGCGTGATCGTATAACTCGAGGGTTCGATGTTGGATAATCGGTAACTCGGTTACGCGATCAAAGCATAACAGAATGCAACGAATCGAGAAATGATTCGAGATGTACGGAAATGTTTGTGGAGAACTTGGACGTATGCAATGCAAGTTGTCGACGTTGAAACAGAATCAAAGTTGACCCTTACGCTATCGAAATTGATACGACGTATCGAGATCGATACGTAAGGAAACGTAATCACGATGTGAGAATACAAAATGGAGTGTGCCTCGCGCTATCAAAATTTTGTAACTAACAATACGAGAATGAACGAACTGGTTGATCATGAACCTTATGATTGATCAAGACGAGACTACAAGTCATCGACGATTGTTCGATGCGTATGGCATCACGTGTGTCGACCGCAAATAAGATAGACTCGAATTCAATGCGAGTAGATGCTTCATGAATTGCAGAATCATCGACGGTAGTGCATGACTTTACTCGGAGGATAGTTGCGCATCAGTTGTGCCGATAGAAATGGTTTTGTCCGAAATTTGGGTAATCGCATAGAAATCGTCGGAACGTGATTTGGCTCCGAAATAAGATATAGCATGGTTCGTAGTAAACTGTCCTTTGTTAATGATCCACAATTATCGAGCGTAGCTTCGGGGCAGCTGACCCTAGAAGACTTGACCGCCAAATCAAATTGAATGTTGCAGACCGTAAAATGACCCATGCGATTTCGTATATGAAATTGCATCGATAACAAATATAATGTGGTGCATGTTGACGATAAGTCTAGGCGATTTTTTAGAATCGTGCTATGCACGAGCGCGAGTGGCAAGAGAATGACTTACGAGTTATGTCGTTAGATTTGAATTCACCTTGCAATTGAGCTTGCGTGAATCGAACTTATATTCGATGTTGCGAGACGGATAAGTTGAGAATTTGGCTAGTAAATTCCTACTCGTTAGGAATCGAACGTAAGATGCATTGTAGAGACTTTGAGTCAAAGCGATTGTTGTCTTGAGCACCGTCGCCTCGATGTAAACTTTTCTGTCGGATAGAATATGGCCTTTGAGCAATGTCAATTTAAAGTTGCGTCGGAAGAATTTGAGCACGGTGTCTAGGTAAGTAACCTAGCGGGCGTAGTCCTGAATATTGATGCTTTTGCAAGTCAACAAAGGAAATCGTATCGAGATAAGTTACAAAGTGAAACTTCAGAAATAGTTGGGTAGCGACGTCGAGCGCAAGGCGTTGCGGAGACTCGTTGTGATCGGATGCGCGACGGCTTGATGCGACGCATAGAATTGATAGTCCCGATGAAACTTACGAAGTGAGAAATACGATTTTTGAATCGCATCGTGTGCCTTGACTTTTGTTGGATGATAGTATGTGTATCAATATGCATATGCAATGGAATTGCGAGAACAAGCACCAGAGCCCAAGTCCGAATCGAGAGTACGAGATGGCAAGCATAGGATTGAAATTACCTGTTAGCTTTGTTCCAATTTGCTACCACTGGATTTGGTCGAAATACATATATCTTTAGGACGCCTTGAATATAGGTACGGATCCAAATCGAGTTGTATACAAATTCAAATCGAGCTGCAGGAAAGACTTTGGAATGTTAATGAAAAGCTTGCAAGAGAGTGTGAAACTGAACAACATTGGTGGGACGTGATCGTGCAACGATCTATAAAACACTTAATCGGAGTGTTGGTTTTGGTTCGAGGACGAACCTTGTTTTGAGTGGTATATTCTGTAATGCCCCGCTCCGCACGGCGCATTACGCTGAGACATTGACTCAAAGAGTCGCGTTGACCGAATGAAATGTATCGATGCGAATCGATACGAAGAGTTACGTTGTCCCGAGCAATGCATCGAACCAAGTCGATGCGAAGAGTTGCATCGTCCCAAAGAAATGCATCGAGTTGAATCAATGTGAAGCGCCGCATTGCCCCGAAGGATAAGTGCGTTGAGACGGCTCGAAGATTCTAAGAAATCGAATCGACCAAGGCGCAAATCCGAATCGATGAAAGTATTGATTTTAGTCGGTTTCATGTGCAGGCTATCCGTTTACGCTGAAATATTAGAGGTCGACATTTTGCCTCATTCGCAGCGGGTCCGCAAAACCCAAATCACCGCCTTGCAACGGACTGGAACTTGGGCACGGTAGGCCGGAATCGACCGAGTAGTTCAATAAAACAAGAAGTGTCCGAATGGCTAAGTCAGGAGAGTTGGCCGTGCAACGAAGTTACGAAATCGAGCCGCATCGGCTCGGCGAAACGACAAGGCGTATCGGCTCAAGGTGGGAGGATTGACTCTTCTTTTTACTTCTTCATGCCTAAGTCAGAATGTATCATTGTATGCTAAGTTAACCTATCGACGCCACGGACGTGGTCCGATCGGAAGATAAATCATAGTGTGTGTCGAACACTAGTTAGAACAATTGAAATGAAATGTGCATCAAATGCACGAGTCGCTATGGAACATTGGATATCGCAAAGACGAGCGCCTCGGTGCGCAAGCCGCAAGAACATGGGATAACTGTATTCGGCGAGTGCCTTCGTGCACGAGCCAATCAGTGCCTTCGCGCACGAGTTAGAAAGGCTAGCACATTGAAAGACAATAGGCGAGCGTCCTAGCGTGCAAGCCACGAACATTGAACACTAAGTCATAGAACATGGAAATACGGCTTCGATGCGTGCACCAAGTGCACGACGCGAGAGAAAAGATGATAAATGTGTCGAAACGTGTCTACGTGCACAAGATCATAAAAGATGGCTTCGTTGCGAAAGAATACAGTTGTGGCATGAATGTGACGAAACTGTCAGATATGACATGATGTCTCGAAAGGTGTTCGGGACCTTCGGGTCGTTCGGTTGACGAACATTGAGTTGAGGCATGATGCCATCGAACATTGAAACGAAGTATGAAATGTAAGAACATAGAAAGTAAATAGAAGAAATATAAGATGATAAAGTCTGAGTCTCGGACTCAAGACTATGTTTGGTTGTTTGAATAATAGTGCGTTGCATGGTCGAATGTTTGGTTGTTTCAGATAATTAAGATAATAGCCCGTGCACGGGTGTTCCCTCGAACGGTTAAGTGCCGGGACGTCGGAACCGTTTGGCCTAGGAGGGACGTTGATCTTTGATAGGCGCACATCCGTAAGACGATTAGCGACCGCTTAGCGAGATGTGAAAAGCCGCAAATGATGGTATGCAGCGGTAGATCTCCGTAATTGGGACAGCAACCCACTACGAGAGGCGCCGGGCTACCCAATTCGGGAAAGAGAGAAAAGAAAGAAAGAAAAGAAAGAGAGAAAAGAAAGAAAGAAAAGAAAAAGAGAAACGACTTTAGTCCATTCTGGCACGGATACGCCAAGACCTCCATATAGTTAAGGAACGATGGGTTGAAAGTATAGGCACGTCCTGCACACATAGATCCTGCATAGAGAGCACTTATAACATGACAGGGAAGGAATGGGGCGTATTCACCTTGCGTCGGTGCAAGGGCGAGTGCGTCTATGTTGGTAAGAAGCGCCACGAAACAAAAACGAAATTACTTGCCTGCTTGCCTATTCAATTCGAATAACATGCTTGCCATGATAACATGCTTTACCGCTTTCGAATATGCCATGAAATCGACCCTAAGGAGAATATAGCAAGATCATAAGCTAAGTTGCATGATTGAACATAAACACTAAAATGTCGGTTTAGAAGGAAGGTCTTTTCGTCAGTACATGCGAGGACGAACGTATTGATCCCCCACCAGCTTTCATGCAGGGTGCACGGAATGGATTGCTCGCGGCGAAGCTTCGCTTGATCGCGCAGAGGCATGGAATGTCGTACCATTTGAAGCGTGCGATCGCATTGACGCTCGGACTTACAACAGGATTGATGCGGCCGAGATATAGAAGTCATGATGTATGGAACGGTGAAATCCTTTGTGGGCAAGAGAGAACTTGAGTGTTGTAGCCAACCTGGCAAATTCAGTTGGGCTATTGAAAGCCTTTCTAATCTCAGTTCGAATATCAATAAAGAGAATTGTTTCGTATACTCTGTTTTCCTTTTGTTGTTAATATCAACTCAAAGATAACCATTTGAGAACGTGTCATCATGCCTTGCACGAGCGCAACTCCAGGCTCATGCGGCATCACGCCCCCTGCGAGGACGATGATTCGGGTGATTCCGGGTCGGGGCGTGACATATTGGTATCAGAGCTCTAGGCTCAATTTCCTCCGGACGTGTGCTTTGTTTCAATTCCAAAGAGTTGCCCACCACCAATCGAAATCACTCTTGACTCTACTCGATGCCGCACTGGATGTTCCATACAATAAGTCTAATATAAAGTCGGGTAACGTTGCCGCAAGTACTTCGAATTTACATGATGTTGCGTAGAAAGTCGTGAAACGTTTCGTTGCATTGAATGCAACGAGCCATGAAATTTTAGTTGCTGCAAGTGCAACAAATTCTGAAAATGCGATTTGAGATGTTTTTGCAATGTAACATGTTGAATAAGAAATAAAACAATGCATGAAGTGCAATCGGTTGTGAATATTGGTTGCACCAATGCGAAAACTTAAATAATACGTTGCAGGAAGTGCAACGAGTTGATTGTGAATATGCGTTAAAATGAAAGTGACAAGTCAATATCGAATATGTTGAACGGATTTGGACATTGACTTTGAATGTCGGGACTAAATCGTTGCACGAGGTGCAACAGATGTCAAAAATAGAATCGTTGCACGAGGTGCAATGAATGTCGAAAATAAGTCGTTGCACGATGTGCAACGCGTGTTGGAAGTAAATTGTTGTACGTGGTGCAACGCGTATCAAAGTAATCGTTGCACGGAGTACAAAGGAGATTGGAAATAAATCGTTGCACGAGATGCAACGGAAGGAACTGAAATCATAAATCGATAGAATGAATCGTTCGGTTGCACACCGAACTTGTGTTGGCAAATGAAAACATTGGCCGAGTTGTGTCGGATTTGATTTAATCAAAGTTACGGTTGTGATCAAGCACGATCGCTGCGGAAATCGTGAGTCGGAAGAGATTTTTTGTTCATAGTGAATATAATGCGACGGAAATGACTTGACTTCCGAGTGGTATATGCCATACCACGTATGCGATAAATGACTCGATTCCGAGTGGTATATGGTGTACCACTTGTGCGATGAATTGCATCGACGCGTTATGAAAATTGTGGAAGGTTTGTCTGCAACGGACGGAAGAGTACCGAGACTCGATTGAAAATTTGTATGACGGTATGTTGATGCAAGTGTTCTTCGAGAATCGGTTGGATTCACCTTGCAATTGAGCTTGCGTGAATCGAACTTATATTCGATGTTACGAGACGGATAAGTTGAGAATTTGGCTAGTGAATTCCTACTCGTTAGGAATCGAACGTAAGATGCATCGTAGAGACTTTGAGTCAAAGCGATTGTTGTCTTGAGCACCGTCGCCTCGATGTAAACTTTTCTGTCGGATAGATTGTGGCCTTTGAGCAATGTCAATTTAAAGTTGCGTCGGGAGAATTTGAGCACGGTGTCTAGGTAAGTAACCTAGCGGGCGTAGTCCTGAATGTTGATGCTTTTGCAAGTCAACAAAGGAAATCGTATTGAGATAAGTTACGAAGTGAAACTTCAGAAATAGTTGGGTAGCGACGTCGAGCGCAAGGCGTTGCGGAGACTCGTTGTGATCGGATGCGCGACGGCTTGATGCGATGCATAGAATTGATAGTCCCGATGAAACTTACGAAGTGAAAAATACGATTTTTGAATCGCATCGTGTGCCTTGACTTTTGTTCAGTGTTCTAAATGGCGTCCGCCTAGGCCTAGATAAGTTACGAAGTGAAACTTCAGAAATAGTTGGGTAGCGACGTCGAGCGCAAGGCGTTGCGGAGACTCGTTGTGATCGGATGCGCGATGGCTTGATGCGATGCATAGAATTGATAGTCCGGATGAAACTTACGAAGTGAAAAATACGATTTTTGAATCGCATCGTGTGCCTTGACTTTTGTTCAGTGTTCTAAATGGCGTCCGCCTAGGCCGCCTAGGCGGCGCCTAGGCGGTAAGCGGTCCCTCTCCGCACCGCTTTTCGATAGGCGGTGGAGTAGGAGGCCAAAGGAGGTTGGCGGCATAGGCGGAGGTGACGCGGTGTAGGCGACGCCTAGACGGAGCAATACTTAACAAAATATTTTGGCCAAAAAAGTTTTTTAAGTATTATGGGCCTATGGGGTTCACTTTTACAAAACTAAAATTTTATAAATCTTCGTTCTACAACTTAGTTATGTATGGAACACCCTTAAAATATGCATGTTATGCAAAAAAAAAGTGACAAAATAATAAAAAATATTCAAAATGTATCGACCGCCTAGACGGCGCCTAGGCGGCCTAGGCGGTAGGCGGACTCTCTCCGCCGCACACCCGCCTACCGCCGTTTATAACCTTGCTTTTGTTGGATGATCGTGTGTGTATCAATATACATATGCAATGGAATTGCGAGAACAAGCACCAGAGCCCAAGTCCGAATTGAGAGTACGAGATGGCAAGCATAGGATTGAAATTACCTGTTAGCTTTGTTCCAATTTATTACCACTGGATTTGGTCGAAATACATATATCGTTGGGGCGCCTTAAATATAGGTACGGATCCAAATCGAGTTGTATACAAATTCAAATCGAACTGCAGGAAAGACTTTGGAATGTTAATGAAAAGCTTGCAAGATAGTGTGAAACTGAACAACATTGATGGGACGAGATCGTGCAACGATCTATAAAACACTTAATCGGAGTGTTGGTTTTGGTTCGAGGACGAACCTTGTTATGAGTGGTATATTTTGTAATGCCCCGCTCCGCATGGCGCATTACGCTGAGACGTTGACTCAAAGAGTCGCGTTGACCAAATGAAATGTATCGATGCGAATCGATACGAAGAGTTACGTTGTCCCGAGCAATGCATCGAACCAAGTCGGTGCGAAGAGTTGCATCGTCCCAAAGAAATGCATCGAGTTGAATCGATGCGAAGCGCCGCATTGCCCCAAAGGATAAGTGCGTTGAGACGGCTCGAAGATTCTAAGAAATCGAATCGACCAAGGCGCAAATCCGAATCGATGAAAGTATTGATTTTAGTTGGTTTCATGTGCAGGCTATCCGTTTACGCTGAAATATTAGAGGTCGACATTTTGCCTCATTCGCAGCGAGTCCGCAAAACCCAAATCACCGCCTTGCAACGGACTGGGACTTGGGCACGGTAGGCTGGAATCGACCGAGAAGTTCAATAAAACAAGTGTCCGAATGGCTAAGTCAGAAGAGTTGGCCGTGCAACGAAGTTACGAAATCGAGCCGCATCGGCTCGACGAAACGACAAGGCATATCGACTCAAGGTGGGAGGATTGACTCTTCTTTTTACTCCTTCATGCCTAAGTCAGAATGTATCATTGTATGCTAAATTAATCTATCGACGCCACGGGCGTGGTCCGATCGGAAGATAAATCATAGTGTGTGTCGAACACTAGTTAGAACAATTGAAATGAAACGTGCATCAAATGCACGAGTCGCAATGGAACATTGGATATCGCAAAGGCGTGCACCTCGGTGCGCAAGCCGCAAGAACATGGGATAACTGTATTCGGCGAGTGCCTTCGTGCACGAGCCATTCCGTGTCTTCGCGCACGAGTTAGAAAGGCTAGCACGTTGAAAGACAATAGGCGAGCGCCCTAGCGTGCAAGCCACGAACATTGAACACTAAGTCATAGAACATGGAAATACGGCTTCGATGCGTGCACCAAGTGCACGACGCGAGGGAAAAGATGATAAATGTGTCGAAACGTGCCTACATGCACAAGATCATAAAAGATGGCTTCGTTGCGAAAGAATACAGTTGTGGCATGAATGTGACGGAACTGTCAGATATGACATGATGCCTCGAAAGGTGTTCGGGACCTTTGGGTCGTTCGGTTGACGAACATTGAGTTGAGGCATGATGCCATCGAACATTGAAACGAAGTACGAAATGTAAGAACATAGAAAGTAAATGGAAGAAATATGAGATGATAAATTCTGAGTTTCGGACTCAAGACTATGTTTGGTTATTTGAATAATAGTGCGTTGCATGGTCGAATGGAATGGACTTGAGATAATTGAGATAATAGCCCGTGCACGGGTGTTCCCTCGAACGGTTAAGTGCCGGGGCGCCGGAACCGTTTGGCCTAGGAGGGACGTTGATCTTTGATAGGCGCACATCCGTAAGACGATTAGCGACCGCTTAGCGAGATGTGAAAAGCCATAAATAATGGTATGCAGCGGTAGATCTCCGTAATTGGGACAGCAACCCACTACGAGAGGCGCCGGGCTACCCAATTCGGGAAAGAAAGAAAAGAAAGAGAGAAAAGAAAGAAAGAAAAGAAAGAGAAAAGAAAGAAAGAAAAGAAAAAGAGAAACGACTTTAGTCCATTCTGGCGCAGATACGCCAAGACCTCCATATAGCTAAGGAACGATAGGTTGAAAGTGTAGGCACGTATGTGTCCTGCATACATAGATCATGCATAGAGAGCACTTATAACATAGCAGGGAAGGAATGTGACGTATTCACCTTGCGTCGGTGCAAGGGCAAGTGCGTCTATGATGGTAATAAGTCGCGCCACGAAACAAACACGAGATTGCTTGCCTGTTTGCCTATTCAATTCGAATAACATGCTTGCCATGATAACATGCTTTACCGCTTTCGAATATGCCATGAAATCGACCCTAAGGAGAATATAGCAAGATCATAAGCTAAGTTGTATGATTGAACATAAACACTAAAATGTCGGTTTAGAAGGAAGGTCTTTTCGTCAGTACATGCGAGGACGAACGTACTCATCCCCCACCAGCTTTCATGCAGGGTGCAGGAAATGGATTGCTCGCGGCAAAGCTTCGCTTGATCGCGCAGAGGCATGGAATGCCGTAGCGTTTGAAACGTGTGATCGCATTGACGCTCGGACTTGCAACAGGATTGATGCGGCCGAGATATAGAAGGCATAATGTATGGAACGGTGAAATCCTTTGTGGGCAAGAGAGAACTTGAGTGTTGTAGCCAACCTGGCAAATTCAGTTGGGCTATTGAAAGCCTTTGTAATCTCAGTTCGAATATTAATAAAGAGAATTGTTTCGTATACTCTGTTTTTCTTTTGTTGTTAATATCAACTCAAAGATAATCATTTGAGAACGTGTCATCTTGCCTTGCACGAGCGCAACTCCAGGCTCATGCGGCATCACGCCCCATGCGAGGACGATGATTCGGCTGATTTCGGGTCGGGACGTGACAGTTTCGGTCTAGATCATAAAGACCAAGGATCATGTGCTAGTCACTTGCAAGGAGTTTCAGGTCTCTGTTGAAAAGGAGACGAGTTTAAAAGTGAAGTATGTTCGCTCCGATAATGGAGGCGAGTAAATAGGTCCCTTTGATGCATATTGCAAAGAGCAGGGGATATAACACCAGAAAACTCCGCCAAAGACGCCTCAGCCCAATGGCGTAACGAAGTTGATGAACACAATGTTAGTAGAGAGTATGCGGTGCTTGCTAGCAGAAGCAATGTTATCGAGAAGTTACTTAGGTGAGGCCTAACATATTGCATCTGATGTTATTAATCGATCTCCTGGTGCTCCTTTGCAAGGTAACGTGCCTGACAAAGTAGGGTATGACAAGTAGTCGTCATACAGTCACCTGCGGGTATTTAGATGCAAGGCCTTCGTACATGTATCGAAGGACTATAGGTCTAAACTTGACCCGAAGAGAGACAACCTCTTTGTCGACTATAGGTATGATGAGTTCAGATAAAGACTCCACACGACCCAAAGGGAAAGAATCACTACAGAAGCCGAGACGTGGTATTCATCGAGGATCGAGTAACCGACATTTAGGAATCCAAGATGCCTTTTAAGACTGAGGGTTTGCCTGAGTTTGAGTCACTCGAGTTCGAGTTGGTTCCAAGAATCAATGAGGATGTACCAGATCACGGAAAGCAGTACATAGAGTTGCTCTCAACCTTCATCAGCATGTCGATGATGATAAGGGTGACCTGAGAGAGATGGGGCTGTCAGTGAACTACTGACACCAGAGGCTCCGTTGAGGAGAGGTAGCAGAAAGTGTCAACCATCTGTGAGGTACTCAGTTGATGAGTATATGATGTTGATTGATGGGGAGAGCCGATCGCAAAAGTGATGAAAGACGAGAATATGAAGGAGTGGATGTAGGCCATAGAGGAGGAGATGAGTTTTTTACATACCAGTCATACTTATGAGCTGGTGCGATTGCTGAAGAACAAGAAGCCCTTGAAAAATCGATGAATTTTCAGAGTGAAGTAAGCAGAAGATGCTACTCGTCCACAATACAAGGCAAGATTGGTAGTCGCATGAGAAGTACATCATGAGAGTACTTTAGTATTTTGGTATGGACGAGAAAAAGAAAGTGAGCACCCTCCTTGCAGCTTATTTCAAGCTTAGCACCGAGCAATGTCTATCAACCGATGAGGAGAAAGAAGACAAGGATAGGGTGCCTCATGCTTCAGTAGTGGAGAGCCCCATATGTGTTATAGTGTATATGAGACCAAATATTGCACATGCGGTCGGATAGTTTAGCATATATCTTTTAAATCCAGGAAGGATACATTGGAATGTCGTCAAATGGATTCTACAGTATCTCTAGGAAACTTCCAATTGGAGTCTTTCGTTTTAGAGTGATGAGCCAAAGTTGGTCGGGTACATCAAAGCAGATATAAATGGGGATTTAGATACCAATAGAACTACTTCGGACTATGTAATGATGTTTACAGGAGGGGTAGTATCGTGGCAGTCGCAATTGTGGAAGTGTTTCCTTATCTACTACGTCGAGGGAATTTATTGCGGCGATGGAAGCTTGCAAGGAGCTATTATGGATAAGAATTTTTACAGGAGTTGGGGCTGAAGCATGAACAGTAGACATTGTTTTCTGACAGTCGAAGTGCAATTCACCTTAGGAAATCGTACGTTCCACAGCAGGTCCAAATACATAGCAACTCAGTATTATTGGATACGAGATGTGCTAGAGACGAAGGACGCTGAGCTTGAAAAGGTACATAGAGATGATAACGGAGCGGATATGCTCACGAAGGTTTTACCAAGGAAAATTTCAAGTTTTGCAAGAAGATCCCGAAATGACGAGTTCCACTACCTAGTTTGGAAGCGGGAAAATTGTTGGATTGGGTGGGCTGGAGTGTGACGACCTTATCCGTTTATCGGAGAAGCTCGGTAAGTAGAAGGTGACAAAGAGTTCATTTGGAGTTGTTTCAATGTCTATCAAAGTCTTATCAGAGGCAGCAACATGTCGGTGGTATACCACTGGCATCCTTCAAAATGTCAAAAACCTCCGATAAATTTTGTGGTGCAAAATTTTGTTCTAATAGTATACCCAGCTTACTGACATGCCGACGATATACTGTCGGACCTTGTTTGAACGATTTTGGGATACTAATATGGTCGTTTGTGAATTTTGGATGGCCAGGATTGTCTCGAGATTAGGGTGACTTAACCAGAGATCTCCTAACCTAATTCTAGCAGCCAATTAGAAGGAGAGAGATTCTCAATAGTTTTGCAGCTTTCAAAGGAAGAAGGAGAATGATTTGGGGGAGAGTTTTGGTTTGATACGGAAGGAGTTCGTATGAAGGGATCCACATCGGCTCACCTACGTTCTACGTTTCGGTAAACCTATTTCTCATCTTGTAATCGTTCTTATTATTTGAGTAGTTGTGAAGATCCGTTTTGAATCAGTAGGAGAAGCTTGTAAATGAGTCGGTGTACTTTTCTAATTTAGTAGTAAAGGCTTTTTCGGGTTGGACTATAATCGTCTCGTGGTTTTTCTGTCATGTTTTTCCACGTAAAAGTGATTGTGTTTGCGTTGTGCTTCTTTGCACTGGACATTGTGATCGTCTGCATGTATGCGCTTTATTTTCAGTTCTCGACGTTTCTTCCTATTTGGGAACGATGTTTATTCCGCTGGTTCTGTGTCCATTTCCAACACATTGATGTGTCCTAGTATACATGTCATGTCAAACGTGTCCAGCAAGTGGTATGGACACTGATACGAAAATGATTTTCAAGGGAGATAAAACCAATGTTTGAATATTCATTGATACTGACATGTTTGCAATATTCACAATTACTGACATTTATCGACATTATGTTCTGATCCCGTACAGATGCCAATTTATACAGGACGGTACCGAACATTTAGGTCTCTTTTTTGTCAATTCAGCAAACAAAATTTAAAAGCTAATATGCAACTAAATATCCTGAACTTTCACATATCTGCAAGTTGCTACCCTGAACTATTAAAATTGACAACTTACTAGCCTAAAAATTAAACTTAGCAACTATATAACTTTAACTTTCACCGATTTGCATCTTGTTGTCCTACGCCAGGAAGGTAGAGTACTGTTAAGAAGTATAAAAATATGAAGGGTACCATTGTTAACGACATAAGGGTAGCAACTTACAAATTTGAAAATGTTCAAGGTATTTTGTTGTTAATTAAAGAATAGCAAGTTATCAATTTTAATAATTTAGGGAGCAAGTTGGAAATCCGTAAAAGTAAAATTAGCCAAATTTAAAAGAAACAATAGAAGTACATAAAATATCAGCGTCAGACACAATGATTCAGTTGTATTGTGACACACGCTATTGTGTCGATAATCCTCATTATAAACATACCGTAACCATTATCATTTGTGGAGATTGTGTATATATAATAAATTCACAACAATCATCCATCTAGTGCGAGATATTTGTTTTCTTTTTTACTTGTTTTTGTCCGTTTTGTCCTTGTACTATCTTTTGACCTGCTCGACATGGCCATTTTTTGTCGTTTTGCTACCACTCCATTCAACACATTTTTTGTGTCTCCGGACTTATTTTCGAACGGCGATTTCATCCGTGAACACAGTTTCGCAAACCGACAATGTTATAATTTCTTGACTTTTTTACCCTTTTCATTCTTTTTGGCCGGTTTAACATTGACCAATTTTAGCCATTTCGTTATCAGTTATCGGACCGATGAATTCACCCGTTCCATCCGTTTGGTGATCTGACACCGTCAAAACCAGTATCTATCATGGGTAATTGATTCCACAATGTTGAAGAACATTATTCCATTCAACGAATTAAAAGGGAGGGGCAACAAATAATGAATAAATTACGCCTAAATGAATCAATATGTTTCTAGTTTTTAGGAGATTATGAAACCTAGAACTCCGAAACTCCGATCAGAAACAGCCGAAATCATCGAGCTGTGTACAAATTTTTTTACTTGAAATTCGCGATTGCTGGCATCAACCAGCATCGATGGTCAAAACTAAAGGAAGCACGCATAGGAGAAGGATCGATGGCGTACGTACCAGCAAGCTTGGTGATGGATGCGCACAAGGAGGAGGCCCAATAGTACATGGCATAGCCAATCACTTCTTCTCCATTTCCAGATTTGCTGGTGGGGAGGAGGAGAAGAAGACCGGAGTTCTTCTTCTTCAGTTCCTCGTGGAGCGAACGGGAGAGAGACTCGTGCTTGGGAAATATTTTCTTTTCCAGTCGCACGACCTCTTCCACCAGTTCTGGGGACTTCTGGGGATCCACTTCCCGGATAACTGCCGCCATTTCCCCCTTTCTTCACTTCCTTTCCCTTTTCCTTATGGTCTGGGAGGGGTGAGCAATTATTCGATTTTGGACCTAAGGCTAAAACCGAACGACAACCGGATCCGACTGGAAAAGAAGAAGAAGAAAAAAATTCCGTTTCGATTTTAAAAATACTAAAAAAATATTATTATCTTGATTTCAGTCCAAAATTGAAAACTGAATAAGACTCGTACAAGGTTAGGTAAATACCTTCAATTCTATGCATATTGTATGATCAAAAAATATACATATTTTGTGTATATTTTGAAAACAATAATTTTACGTATGTGTTTTGAAGATTAACTTTGATAATTTAATGTTCGAGCTCTCTAGCCTAATGGTATTAGAGCGGACACTTGGAGTAGCCGGCAAGGTTCGAACCACCCAATTTTGTGTGTGTGTGAGGTTTCAATTTTTTTTGATAATTTAACAACTAGTCCAACTTTGGACGAAATTTGAAATACAACAAATGTATGTATAAAAATTATAACTTTTAATATAATTTAACCACGATTGCAACTTTGGGACCGGCCGAATAAACCTAATCGATTATTCGGTTCGGCTCGGTTTCGGTTATGTCTAATTTCGATTTGATTTAGTCTTTGGATTTTTAGAATTTCAGTTTATTCGGTTTTGACTATTTCGATTTGGTTGAAACCGAATAAACCGAACGCTCACCCCTACATATATGGGTTATTATGTGGATGGGTCCACTTAATGCCTGCGCCACGTGCGCATCGCACCTGGCCAACATTTTAGTGATTGTTTTGTTTCGAACTGTTTACTCGACTTGCTAACCCGTGTAGACAGATTCATGTGAGATATAATGAATGGGTTATGTCACTCCCCGATCCCGACATACGTATTATTATTTTTTGATTCTTGTATACAGTATTTGTACATGTGCACCTTTAATTTATTATTTTACTAATTGTTGCATGTAGCATTTAAACATGTCATTAGTTACATGTTAGAGCATGCTTAAGACTAGGGTTTGGTGGAGCCAACCCTCACCCACTATAAATAATCTCTTCCACACTCTCTTTCCTCATTCACGCTCTCATTCATTTCCCTCAACCACCAACCACTTAGGCAAGTACAACTTGCTCAAAAGTGGAGATTTTTGTATTTTTTATTTTTCATTTTTTTCCTTTGATATTATTTGTCTATATTATTCTTCTCATCATCCTCTACAAGTTTAGTACTTGGTATTTTCGATTTTGATGGATAGATTCTTGTAGATCTAAGTTTATGTCAATTTTGGTTTTCTTAGGTTTTGATCTATCAAACTTACTGATTTTTGAAAACTAATTGTTTCATGTGGTAGAGAATTTGATTCTACACAATTTTGACCTTTGAAAAGTTAGATTTCGACTTGTTTTGAGGAAGTTATGCACAAGTAAGATTTGGATATCTTCTATGTTCATCTGTCCTGGTTCTGGCAGGGACGATAAATAGTGTTGGCCGCATAGTGCCAGTCCGCATAGCTGCATAGTGCTGGCCGCATAGTGCCAGTCTGCATAGCTGCATAGTGCTGGCCGCATAGTGCCAGTCCGTATAGCTGCATAGTGCTGGCCGTATAGTGCCAGTCCGCATAGATTCATAGTGCCTGGCCGTATAGTGCCAGTCCGCATAGCTGCATAGTGCTGGCCGTATAGTGCAGTCCGATAGCTACATAGTGCTGGCCGCATAGTGCCAGTCCGCATAGCAGCATAGTATTGGTCGTATAGTGCCAGTCCGTATAGATGTATAGTGCATGTCCGTATAGCTGCATAGTGCCTGGCCGTATAGTATCAGTCCGCATAGATGCATAGTGCCGCATAGTGCCTATTTTGACTGTTTTTGGCTGTTTTATGCTCTATTTGGCTGATTTGTGGTCAGAATTTCTTCCAACTCAAAACATAAAAGTTGTAGATCTTTGTCTTTGCTTTAAGAATCTTCATGTCTCACTTTAACCAGAACTCATATGTAAATTATGGCACCTTGCGCACCTTGCACCTCGCACACCTTTTAATCCTTGCACCTTGTGCACCTTTCACCTTGCACTTTTGCACGTGCACTGTTTGTGCCACTTCATGACTTGCGAGCACTTCATATCCTAAGTGCGTAGTACATTCTTGTTCTCTTTCCTCTTGTGTCTTGGTCCTCATTCCTGATCTGACTACCTATGCGTATGCTGGATAATGCTATGTGTGTACTAAGGTACAATCTATGTGAGCACCGAGGTGCTCTTCTATGTGCTAAGTGTTCCTACGTGATACCTGCCAGTACATCCAAAAGTCTAGCATTTATATAGCGAATGGTCGGTAGCAATAACTATGTGTTGAGTGTTGCATTACACCAAGAAAGGGTACATACGTATGACTCCATGAGCCAGTACGGATCCCTTCTTGGGTACTCGTACATTGTACGACATCTAGGCGAGTGAGCATGGACCACGACATTTGAACTCCGAGGATAACCTAGGGATTAACTAGGCAACTAACTTGGTAGATGTATTGGGTGGGAAGAATCCTGAGATCGTGCCATACTAGCCACCCCAGGTCCAGTCCTTAAGTGTCGGGTTGGCCGCCATGGATATGGTTTCATTCGCCTATAACGGATGACTATATCCGACTTCTACGAGCTATGTGTTATATGTTTTAGCGCGGTAGCCCTCCGGGGGACCGACTGGTGCATAATCAATGTGCTATATGTTTAATGGTTTGGTTAGTCCTGCTGGGTTGACACGATCTGAGGATCCCTTTAATTTGTATCGCGGGGATAACTACGTAAAATATAAAAAGCCGCAGGAATGAATGGCCGCTTGAAAAATGACTTGACTACGCCTTGTACCTTCCGTTAGTTGTCGAGGGACATGGACTGTCATGGTGCGTGGTCCAACCCACGTCCTTGTTTGGTTGTTGGGTTGGTCTATCGTGCTATGACAGGCTGTGGACCGAGGTTACGATCGAAAGCTTTTATTATTACTAGTATTATTATTTTTATACTTGGATTTTATCTCACTCTTTTGTGCTCCCTTATGGTACTTGCTATTCGGGACTGACCCCGCTGGTTTTGTTTGGCCAGATCACGTAGCAGAGCCTGAGGATCCAACCTTCCTCCCTGACGTCAATGGTGCATACTAGGAGCATGGCTGGCGGGAGACTTGAGTGGGTTTCTTCTCCACCACTCTAGTTTTCATCACTTATGTTCTGTGTTTAGCCACCGACACCTGTTTAGCCGGTTAATCTGGATATTTTATCTTTGCATAATTGTAATTAAATCAGACTGTAGCTGAATACGATTATGTACCTATGACTCTCTGGGCTAGCTAACATACAAAGCTAGATCCCCATGATCATTTTGATGAAGCGTCGGGGACGCCTTACTACTTTATCTCATATGCTCATTAATTGATATTTTCTTGCTCTGAATGATTGAGACATAGATGCTCTGTGAGACCATAGGACACTTGATTGTAGCATGCACCCCTTGTCTCTTGACAGCCACGATCGTCGTATGACATTTGCATACCTCATATGGAGTAGCTGGCCTAGTCCGTCTCCGTATTCCGGTACTGGAGCGTGACAAAGTTTTATTGGTGGCCCATGCAGTTATGATTTTCAGACTTGTGGGGTGTTACTATTATAGGAGTCTCAATCAAAACTTGTTCCCTTTATCTCTTGTCTCGTCTTCTCTTCCTCACCTTGATTGATAACTTGAATTGCTTCTCGAATCTTCCTCGTCCTGTCATTTGATATCTTGTATCTTTTCCTATAGGGGTGCTTCTTTCTCAGTAGCTGGTGAGGCCAACATGGAGGAACGTCCAGCAGAGCATGGCTCGACGGGGCAGCAGCAGAAAAGAATTGTTGGCACATTTTATTTTGATTATTAACAGCATCTTCGTAGTTTAGTCTTCTGTTCTTCAGATTTAAATATTCTCAGAAGATCTACTACATGGAGTTCTTCCGTTCAAGCGCAATCTCTTTCACTTTGAAGACTGAAGCAGTTACCGACGTTCCCGGCATAAGACGACGTCTTCCTGCTTAGAGTCTCTGTGTCTGTACAAGTCTAGGTATTTTTGTAAACACCTAAGGACGGATGACAAGTAAAAAGAACAAGTCAAAAATCAAATACCTACAGAGCGGCATACTGGCGGCATGCTCCGGCATACCGGCGGTATACCGTTTTTAGAGCTCAGAAAGTTGCTGTGACGAATTGTCGGCATACCGACGGCATGCTCCGGCATACCGGCGGTATACCGATTTTTGTGTCCAGAAAGTTGCTGTGACAAATAGTCGGCATACCGGCGGTATGCTCCGGCATACCGACGGTATACCGCTTTTAGCAACCCAAAAGTTGCTGTGAACAATTGTCGGCATACCGACGGCATGCTCCGGCATACCGGCGGTATACCGTTTTTAGCAACCCAAAACTTGCTGTGACAAATTGTCGGCATACCGGCGGCATGCTCCGGCATACCGGCGGTATACCGAGTTTCAAATATTTGGTTTTTGAATTGCCCTGACAAGCATTAATGGCAGCATTTAATGCTCTCAAACGGTCATTAATATGACCGTTACTATTTGACCGGTATACCGACGGTATGTCGCTGCATACCGACGGCATGCCGCTGCATACCGACGGCATGCCGGTCTGTCTGTATTCAGAGCATTAAATGCCACCAACTCTTGGTTCTCCTATAAAAGAAAGTTCTCTCTCTCTTGAGCTTTCTCACCAACTCTTACCATAAATTTTCCAACAACCAAGAGCTCCACCATTAATACTCTTCCAAGCTTTTCATTGTCATCCTCTCCCAAAGTGCAAGAGTATTAAAGAGTTGTATATTTCAATCTTCACGTGTTAGAAGATCAACAATTTCTCTTCTCTTTTGTTTGAAGTTGGCGAGCCTTCGTAAGAAAACTCGTGTGTAGAAGTTGGCGAGTCTTCGGATCCAAACTCGTGTTGAAGTTGGCGAGTTCTTCGGATCCAAACTCGTGTGTACTATTTGGTTAAATAGTGGATTAAAGCCGGAGAGAGTTCCGGGACTGGATTGCCTCAAAAGAGGATATCAGGATACATCCTTGCGTTTGATCTTTCTACTCTTTACTTTTAATTGTCTTTATTGTATCAATTGTTGTAGTTAATTTTTAATTTCCCTATTCACCCCCCTCTAGGGTTCTACAATTGGTATCAGAGCTTCGTTCTCTTGATTTGGATTTACATTCTTGAGTGATCCATGGCCTCTAACCCTAGTTTCAACACGTTTCACAATGAGGGGCACTCCACAAATAGGCCTCCCCTCTTTGATGGTACCAACTATAACTACTGGAAGATTAGGATGAGCATTTATCTAAAGTCCATAGATTTCGACTTATGGGATTGCATGATAAATGGTCTTCCTACTCCTTCCAGAGCTATTGAGGATATTGCTTCTGACACCCTTCGGGACACTCTCTCTGAAAACATCAAGAAGCTTGCAAGTCGAGACGCCAAGGCAATAAATGCTCTTTATTGTGCTCTCGATAGTAGTGAATTCAACCGAATCTCTACTTGCAAGACTTCCAATGAGATTTGGAAATTACTTGAAGTCACACACGAGGGAACTTCACAAGTGAAGGAGTCTAAGATTAGTAGACTCACGCAAGAATATGAGTCATTTAAAATGAAGCATGATGAATCTATTACTTGCATGTTTACTCGATTTGGTGATATTATTAATCCTCTCTCCTCTCTTGATAAGGAATATCCGGCTCATGAAAAGATCAGAAAAATCCTTAGAGGATTGACGAAAGTTTGGAGTCCTAAAGCTACCGCAATCATTGAGGGGAACGACTTGACTGTCATGAACCTTGAGACTCTCATAGGCAAGCTAATGACTCACGAACTTGATATGAAGGATCAAGAGGAATCCTCCATACAAGAGAAGGAGAAGGAGAAGACCAAAGAAAAGGAGAAATCTCTTGCTCTCAAAGCTACAAAGTCTTACTCCAAGGAGAGCTCCGACGACAATGAGTCGGATGATGATGAAGAAATAGCTCTCACAACTAAGCACTTCCGAAAATTCCTCAAATTCAACAAAGCCAATCGCTCCAGACGGGAAAATAAGGAAGATCCGACGTGCTATCAATGTAGAAGACCCGGACATATCAAGAGGGACTGTCCAATGATAAGAAGAGATTCAAGCAAGTACGAGAAGCCAAGCAAAGGAAGCTCGTCCTCTAGAAAATTTGCCAACACTAGCATTTGGTGTGAGAGTGATGCTAGTGACTCCGACAATGACAAGGAGTGCAAACACAATGCAAATGTTTGCCTCATGGCAACTGATGAGGTACTTGATGATCTTTCCTTAAACACTCTTACTTATGATGACTTGGAAAAAGCTATCCTTGAATTACACGAAGAACACAAAGGTGTTAGGAATAAATACAAGAAGTCTCTAAAGGATATTGATGCCCTTCAACTTGAAGTAGAGAGACTCTCTAATATCATTATTGATATAAAAGGGAAATCTTCCGCATCTGACACGGATGAGATAGAGTCCTTAAGACTCAAATATCTAGAATCTCTTGACACCATCAAGAAAAGGGATGATGAGATTCTATCCATGAGAAGTTTTTATGAATTTGCTATGCGCAAATGTCAAGATGCTAATAGAAGAGAATATGACACTTCTATTAAGTATAATGATCTTCTTACACGGAGTAAGAATTTAGGTAATAAGAATACCACTCACATGCATGCTCCAAGACACCCCCACACTCATCACAATGCTAGGCATACCCCTTATATGAACACTACACACAACTCCTTTTCTAACACAAGAAAAGGACCTTTTGTTAAGAAAAATACCTCACATCATGCATTTTACTATCATCCTCACAACACTCATGGTAGAACTTCTCACACTAGAAACTCACATATGCACAACACTCACACTTCCTCTTCTAAATCTTCTTTGATGTACAATTATTGTGGTTTGCTCAGACATACTTCTAATTTTTGTTATACAAGGAAACAAGTTGACATGAAAGTTCTTAAATGGGTTCCTAGAACTAAGAATCAAGGACCCAAACAATCATGGGTACCAAATCGTTCATCTTCAACTTATGTTGTAGGTGACGAATTCTTCTCATGCTAGAAGCAAGTGGATTCTCGATAGCGGTTGTTCACGGCACATGACCGGTGATGCTTCACTTTTTACAACGCTATCGATGAAGAAGGAAGGACACGTCTCCTTCGGTAACAATCTTAAAGGTTATATTATTGGAAATGGTAATATCGGTTCTCCTCCTTATCCTTGTATTAATAATGTATGTCTTGTTACTAATCTCAAGCATAACCTCCTTAGTATTAGCCATCTTACCGATAATGGCTATGATATCAAGTTTGTTAAACTCAAATGCTACATTACCGATAGTTCTAATGGAACTATTATTTATGAAGGCATTAGAGAAAACAACATTTATGTTTTTTATCTTGTTGAAGGTACTAACAATGACAGATGCCTAGTTGCAAAGAACGATGAGAGTTGGCTTTGGCACATGAGGCTTGGACACGCCAATATGGATACCATCTCTCGCCTCGCCTCCAAGAAGCTTGTACGAGGACTCCCAAGTATCCCATTCAAAAAGGATATGGTATGTGAAGAATGCGAAAAAAGTAAGTTGACCAAGTCATCCTTCAAATCAATCAACTCTGTGAGTACTTCTAGACCCCTTCAACTTATCCATATGGATCTTTTTGGGCCTAGTAGAGTTGCTAGCCTCGGAGGCAAGCTTTATGCTTTTGTTTTAGTTGATGATTTTTCGAGATTTACTTGGATTATTTTTCTTGCTTGCAAAAGTGATACTTTTCGTGAATTTGTTGCTTTTTGTAAACGTGTTCAAAATGAGAAAGGTTTTTCTATCAATAAAATTAGGAGTGATCATGGAGGGGAATTTGATAATGCCGATTTCAAAAGATTTTGTGAAAAGAATAGTTTTGGACATGATTTTGCTTGCCCACGTACTCCTCAACAAAATGGTGTTGTGGAGAGAAAGAATAGAACCCTTGGCGATATGGCCCGGGTTATGTTAAACCAATATAAGCTCCCCCAATATTTTTGGGCGGAAGCCGTTAATACGGCATGTCATGTTATAAATAGAGTCTTAATTAGACCTATTTCTAAGAAGACTCCTTATGAGCTTTGGTTTGACAAAATTCCCTCTATTGAATATTTCAAAGTTTTTTGTTGCAATTGTTTTATTTTGAATACCAAGAATAACCTAGGCAAGTTTGAAGAAAAAGCCTATGAAGAAATATTCCTTGGATACTCTACTCATAGTAAAGGTTTTCGTGTTTTTAACAAAAGAAGTCTTGTTGTCGAAGAGTCAATCAATGTCTCTTTTAATGAACTCAACTCTTCTATATTCTCCTCTTCCGAGGATATTGATGACATCTCGTTTGGGTTGGAGAACTCCTCTATTGAGGATCGTCCTTCTTCATCTAACAATGAAGTTGTGACCCCATCAAAAGAGTCTCCTCCTCTCGAGCCTCCTCAAAAGGATCTCCCAAAAGAATGGAGATTTGTCACCAATCATCTTAAGGAGCTTATCATTGGAGATCCTTCCTCCAGTGTTAGCACAAGATCCGCCACTCGTGATCTTTGTGCAAATGTGGCTTTTATCTCTCAAATAGAGCCTAAAAATGTTAATGATGCTTTCCTTGATGAGTTTTGGATGATAGCTATGCAAGAGGAGCTTAATCAATTTGAGCGAAGCAAGGTTTGGAAACTTGTCCCAAAACCTAGCAATCATCCCATTATTAGAACAAAATGGGTGTTTCGTAATAAACTTAATAAAGATGGGTTAGTGACTCGTAACAAAGCCCGATTGGTTTCTCAAGGCTATAACCAAGAGGAAGGCATTGACTACGACAAAACCTATGCTCCGGTTGCACGTCTTGAATCCATTCGTATGCTTTGTGCTTTTGCTTGTTTTAATGACTTTAAGCTATTTCAAATGGATGTTAAGAGTGATTTTCTAAATGGTATTATTAAAGAGGAAGTTTATGTTAAACAACCTCCCGGCTTTGAAGATTTTCAATTTCCTAATCACATGTTCAAACTCCATAAAGCCCTTTATGGCCTCAAACAAGCTCCCCGTGCTTGGTATGAGCGTCTTAGCTCTTTTCTTGTTTCTCACAATTTTTCAAAGGGAAAAGTTGACACAACACTTTTTATTAAATCCCATGATGGGACTCTCTTGTTGGTTCAAATTTATGTCGATGATATTATTTTTGGTTCTACTAACAACACACTTTGTGTAGAATTTGCTAAAGTTATGCAGGAAGAGTTTGAAATGAGTATGATGGGTGAACTTTCCTTCTTCTTGGGGTTACAAATTAAACAAGGACCCATAGGAACCTTCATCAATCAAGCGAAATATACAAAGGACCTCCTCAAGCGTTTCGACCTCGACTCATCAAAATCAATGAGGACTCCTATGGCCACAACGACAAAGCTTGACAATGATGAAGATGGCACATCGGTCGACATTCGTAAGTATAGAGGTATGATCGGTAGCTTACTTTATTTAACTGCTAGTCGTCTTGATATCATGTTTAGTGTTTGCTTGTGTGCTCGATATCAAGCCAATCCAAAGGAATCACATTTGAGTGCCGTTAAGCGCATTTTTTGTTATCTCAAAGGCACCATTAACATGGGTCTTTGGTATCCGAAATCCTCATCCTTTGAGCTTCTCGGCTTTTCGGATGCGGATTTTACCGGATGCAAGATTGACCGAAAAAATACTAGTGGCACATGTCAATTCCTCGGGAAGTCCTTGGTATCGTGGTTTAGTAAGAAGCAAAATTCTGTTGCTCTTTAAACCACTGAGGCAGAATATATTGCGGCTGGTTGTTATTGTGCACAAATTCTTTGGATGTCACAAACACTTTTAGATTATGGCATTTCTCATTCTTGCACCCCTATTAAATGTGATAACACTAGCTCTATCAATCTCACGAAAAACCCGATTTGTCACTCACGCACGAAGCACATTGAAATTAGACACCATTCTCTTCGTGACCATCAACAAAAGGGAGACATCCGTCTTGAGTTTATTGAGACCAATTCTCAATTAGCCGATATCTTCACCAAACCACTCCCGGAAGATCGCTTCTCCTTTCTTTGCCAAGAATTAGGCATTTTATCCATTGACCCTTAAAACTGTTCTTTCATCGGCACACCGGCGGTATACGGCGGTATACCGGTGGCATGCCGTTTTTCGTTTCAGAATTTGGTTCTGTCTCGAAACTCGGCATTCCGTCGGTATACGCCGGCATACCGAAGGTATGCCGGTTCATGGCGGACAGGACATCAAATCAGGGTCCGGGCCCACCTTTCTTCTCTACTTCCTTTATTCCTTTTTAAACTACTTTTATTCTCTCTCATCCATCCAATCTATCATAACTACCCATCTCTTCACCTCCCATCTCATTTATTACTCTCCCCTCATATCCCCCCTTTCACTCCTCTTTTTACTCTACCCTCATAAATTCCAACCCACTTTCTTTTCAACTCCCCTCTTTGAACCTCTTTCCCGGTCACGTCTCCTTGTTTGACGAGGCCGGACTCTCCTCTCTACTTCGGCACCAAATACCCGTCTACCCCGTTGCTGTCCGACTATTCTATTGCAACTTGGTCGGGGACGACGATCACCCCGCCATTCAGTCTATGGTCAATGACCGTCACTTCTGTCTCACATCTCGGGACATCGGGCACATCCTCAGCATCCCGGACAAAGGGGAAGCCTTGCCATCCTTGGCTGCTCTTTATTCCTCGGCGGCGTCACCCTTCGACGAGTTCTGCCGTATCATCTGCAAGGGCCCCAACCCTCTTGCCATCCCGGCCCACTCTGTACAGCTAGAGCCATTTTACTACGAGCTCCATAGGATAGTGTGCCATACACTATTTCCTAAGGGCGGGAACTACGACGCCATTACCGGTGATGCCCTCGTCTGCATGTATTATCTCTATGCCCGGAAGCCCTTCTCCTTTCCGAAGACTCTCCTTCTGTTCTTCCGACGTGTCATGCCCACGGGAAAGCCGAACCTCTACTACGGCTCCTTTATCACTCTGCTTCTGGAAGCCCGGCAAGTTGACCTATCTTTTTGCTCTTCGGATGGCGTCCCCTCCTATCTTGCTGTCTTCCGTTCCCTTGGTGGCGCCTCTACTTCACGTGCCTCGTCTTCCCAAGAGCAACCGGCATCCTCTCCTGCTGCTCCTACATCTACTCCTCCCGCTTCGGGCCGTTATATGCCGCTGACTAAGCAGCACTTTGATATACGTATGGCCCAGGCGGAGGAGCAGATGCGGGCCCACACTCGTGGCCTTGGCGCCCTGATCCAGTCTCGTTTCCACGATCAGGGGTACTTTATTCAGCGCACTCTTCAGGACCGGGATGCTTTTCTGGATCTTAATCTTCAGGATCCTATGTACCAGGCCCCGTGCTTCTCTGATCCCAATGCCTATGGGTTTATGTACCCTGACGGCATTGATCCTTTTGGCGCCTTCCAGCAGGCTCAGGGTGATGGCGACGATCCGGCTGATGAGTAGGGACGGATTCGCTTTTGGATGATGGTCTCGTTTTATGCGTGTTTTAGTTTTATGTGTTTATTTTTATGTTGTCTTTTGTGGTCCTTCGAGGACCGGTGTGTGGTTGGTACCAGTTATTTGCAGTCCTTCGGGGACTTTATCTGTGGTTATCTCTAGTTTCCGGCTCTCGTTGAGGAGAGTCTTTCTATTTACCTTATGCTATGTGTGTGTCGGGCATGTATTCACTTTTCACTTTAAAACTATTAATACATGCTTTTCTTTATATGCTCTTGTCATTATCATTATGCACGTTTTCTATTGTTATCCCCATCTTTGACTAAGTGACAAAGGGGGAGAAATCGTATTGAGGGGGAGCTGTCTACCTACGGGGGAGCTACTCCCTGAAGATGCTATCTCTCTATTTTGTCAATTATCAAAATGGAGGAGTTTGTTGGCACATTTTATTTTGATTATTTACAGCATCTTCGTAGTTTAGTCTTCTGTTCTTCAGATTTAAATATTCTCAGAAGATCTACTACATGGAGTTCTTCCGTTCAAGCGCAATCTCTTTCACTTTGAAGACTGAAGCAGTTACCGGCGTTCCCGGCATAAGACGGCGTCTTCCTGCTTAGAGTCTCTGTGTCTGTACAAGTCTAGGTATTTTTGTAAACACCTAAGGACGGATGACAAGTAAAAAGAACAAGTCAAAAATTAAATACCTACAGAGCGGCATACCGACGGCATGCTCCGGCATACCGGCGGTATACCATTTTTAGAGCTCAGAAAGTTGTTGTGATGAATTATCGGCATACCGGCGGCATGCTCCGGCATACCGACGGTATACCAATTTTTGTGTCCAGAAAGTTGCTGTGACAAATAGTCGGCATACGGCGGTATGCTCCGGCATACCGGCGGTATACCGCTTTTAGCAACCCAAAAGTTGCTGTGACAAATTGTCGGCATACCGACGGCATGCTCCGACATACCGGCGGTATACCGTTTTTAGCAACCCAAAACTTGCTGTGACAAATTGTCGGCATACCGGCGGCATGCTCCGGCATACCGGCGGTATACCGAGTTTCAAATATTTGGTTTTTGAATTGCCCTGACTAGCATTAATGGCAGCATTTAATGCTCTCAAACGGTCATTAATATGACCGTTACTATTTGATCGGTATACCGACGGTATGCCGCTGCATACCGACGGCAAGCCGGTCTGTCTGTATTCAGAGCATTAAATGCCACCAACTCTTGGTTCTCCTATAAAAGAAAGCTCTCTCTCTCTCTCTCTTGAGCTTTCTCACCAACTCTTATCATAAATTTTCCAACAACCAAGAGCTCCACCATTAATACTCTTCCAAGCTTTTCATTGTCATCCTCTCCCAAAGTGCTAGAGTATTAAAGAGTTGTACATTTCGATCTTCACGTGTTAGCAGATCAACAAGTTCTCTTCTCTTTTGTTTGAAGTTGGCGAGCCTTCGTAAGAAAACTCGTGTGTAGAAGTTGGCGAGTCTTCGGATCCAAACTCGTGTTGAAGTTGGCGAGTTCTTCGGATCCAAACTCGTGTGTACTATTTGGTTAAATAGTAGATTAAAGCCGGAGAGAGTTCCGGGACTGGATTGCCTCAAAAGAGGATACCAGGATACATCATTGCGTTTGATCTTTCTACTCTTTACTTTCAATTGTCTTTATTGCATCAATTGTTGTAGTTAATTTTTAATTTCCCTATTCACCCCCCTCTAGGGTTCTACAAGAATACCTTCTCCTGACCAGATCCGAGTGGAAGTGATATCAGAGCCAATGGAACCGCAGGTTCTAGAAATTCCTGTCCCACCAGCGGTGCTGGCAGCCGCGGCAGTGCCCGATGCTGCAGCACTACTGGAGGTCATCCAGAGATTCCTGGCCACTCAGCAGCGTCAGGTGGCAGCCCATCAGCAATAGCATATCTAGCAGCAGGAATAGAATGTGCTACTGAATCAGGGGTTACAATTAGCCCTTGAGAGAAGTGTCAGGAATGATTCGGGAGCATCGGGAAGGTTTTGTCGACTTAACCCGAGATACTTTGACGGCACGGAGGATGCCATCATGACGGATGCTTGGCTTCAGGATATTGAGGCTATATTGACTGCAACAAAGGTTCCAGCAGAAGAGAAGGTTGACCAAGTTAGACTGTTACTTCAGGATCTCGCCCGCGACTGGTGGGCATCGGAAGAGGTTGGAATGGGGCGTCATGTTCCTTGGGATAGCTTCAGTACCAGATTCAAGGCCAAGTACTTCGGCGTGGTAGCGCGGTATAAGCTACAACAGAGGTTTATCAGTCTCAAGCAGGCTGGTATGATGGTGGATGGATATGCAGTGGAGTTCTGCAGACTGAGTCGATTTGCACCGACGATGGTGGCTACAGAGCCAGAGAAAGCTATGAGATTCTAGCAGGGACTTCATTTGGAGATTCTACAGCTAGTAGAAGGATACGACTATCAGACTTTTGATGTCGTCTTAACGGCAACACGGAGGCATGAGCTTACCCAACAAAGGTTGGCGGCAAGGAATGGAGGCCAGAAGAGGTCTCATTCCCAGAGTAGGGGCAGAGGAGCAGTACAGTAAACATCGGCACCAGTACCCAGCATCCGTATTAATGAGTCAGGAGCACCGCGAAGGACGACGGTATCAGAGATAACAACACCAGTTCGGCATCAGCAGCCGAGGAACCAGCAGCAGCGCTAGGGGGCGCCCATTGGATGTACTTACTGCGGTAAGGAAGGGCACACTAGGGAGGTATGTTGTTCAGCTAATAGACTGTGCATGAGGTATGGAAATCCAGACCACAGGATTGCCAATTGTCCTATGATAGAGAGGCCAGGAGGGCCAGTTTAGCAGTTTTCGGCATTGCCAGCTCCGGGGGCAGCACCGAACAGAGGACCAGCATTGGCCGTAAGGCCGCTAGCCCGGCGTCTGCCGACGCTGGCTCAGATGTTTCGCTAGGTGCAGAACCAGGGAGGCCAGCAGAGGCCATAGCAACAGCATGGTCAAGGAAGACAACAGTAGGGAGCTCAGCAAGGCCAGGGCCAGACCTTCACCTTATCACTGGAGGATGCACTAGCTTCAGGCGAGTTGCAGGTAATGTTTATGTTACTTCTTTCCCTGTAGTAGCATTGTTTAATTCGGGGGCTACCTACTCTTTTATATCTGCATGATTTGCGACACGTATTGGATTGAAGTTCGAGGCATTGCCAGAGAGGATGAATATACTCACTGGTAATGGGCTTGTAGGAGTTAGCAGAATGTGCTTAGTGTGTCCGGTTATAGTACGTGGGCGATTATTGCCCCCATCTTTGATTGAGTTCCCTATGGGCAACTTTGATGTTGTCCTAGGCATGGACTGGTTGAGAGACAGTCATGTGACGATAGATTGTCGAGGAGGTAGGATAGTTTTTAATATTCCTGGCATTGAAGAGTTCGCCTTTATTCGATCATTAGAGGATCGGCCCAATAGCATAATTGCAGCAACATTGGCAGAGCATGAGCAGATTCCAAGAGTGGTCAGAGAATTTCTTGATGTATTTTCAGATGAGCTTCCAGGTTTACCACCGGTGAGAGATATGGAGTTTTGCATTGAGTTGAATCCTGGAACGGAGCCTAAAGTCGGCAGAGTTTACAGGATGTCGCAGTCAGAGTTGGACAAGTTGTACCAACATGAAGAAGAACTGAAGGAGAAACAGTTTATCCGGGACAGTGAATCGCCCTGGGCAGCACCAACGATTTTAGTACCCAAGAAGGATGGATCGACGCGAATGTGCATTGATTACCGACAGTTGAATGCAGTAACTGTGAAGAACAAGTATCCGTTACCAAAGATTGATGACTTGTTTGATCAGTTGAGTAAGGCCTGCGTCTTCTCTAAGATTGATCTTCGATCTGGATATTATCAAGTGAGGGTCCGGGAGTAGGACATACCTAAGACAGCATTTAGATCGCGGTATGAATATTATGAGTTTCTGGTGATGCCATTTGGACTGACTAAATGCCCCAGTCGTGTTCATGGATTTGATGAATCGCATCTTTATGCCATATTTGGATAAGTTTGTAGTAGTGTTCATAGAGGACATTCTCGTCTATTCCAGTAGTGAAGAAGAACATGAGAAACATCTTCGAACAATTTTGAAGACCTTGAGGGAGCATCAACTTTATGCGAAGCTTAGTAAATGTGAGTTTTGGTAGGATCGTATTTCGTTCCTAGGACACATTGTCTCTGGAGCAGGAGTGTCAGTAGATCCGAAGAAGGTTGAGGCAGTAGAAAATTGGTCGGTTCCGAAGACAGTAGCAGATGTACGTAGTTTCCTAAGATTGGCAGGTTACTGCAGAAGGTTCATGGCAGACTTTGCCAGGATTTCGGCATCCTTGACGCGTTTGACGCGCAAGGATATAGAGTTTGTTTGGTCAGCTGAGTGTCAGACATCATTTGAAGAGTTGAAGAAGAGATTAATCTCAGCCCCAAATCTTGATGCTTCCAGTAGGATCGGGAGGGTTTACAGTATATTGTGACGCATTCGGGAAGGGACTTGGGTGTGTATTGATGCAGCATGGTAAGGTGATAGCATATGCGTCTCGACAGCTTCGAGACCATGAGAAGAACTATCCGACTCACGACCTAGAGTTAGCAGCAGTGGTGTTTTCACTTAAATTATGAAGGCACTATTTATATGGGAATCGATTGAAGATCTACACTGATCATAAAAGCTTAAAATATGTATTCATCCAGAGGGACCTGAACATGAGACAGAGAAGATGGTTGGAATTACTAAAGGACTTCGATGTGAATCTTCAGTATCATCTAGACAAGACGAATGTGGTAGCAGATGCCTTGAGCAGGAGTGGTGGTGCATTCATTTTAACCTCGCGGAGGCATATTTTGGAAGATCTTCAGGAAATAGAAATTGAAGTGATCTTACCACAAGATACAGGAGTTATGGCCAATTTGCAGATTCAGTCTACTTTAGTAGAGAGGATCAGAGCAACCCAGGCAGAGGATCCGCAAATCCAGAAGCTTCGATCAGAGTGTAAGTCAGGTCTCAGGAAGGAGTTAATAATTCATGAAGATGGTACACTTAGGTTCAGAAACTGTCTTTGTGTACCAAGTGGAGACCTTCGACATGAAGTTATGTCAGAGGCTCATAGTTCTCCTTACTCCATTCATCTCGGAGGCACAAAGATATACCAAGATATAAAGTAACACTTTTGGTGGAATGGCATGAAGAGGGAGATAGCGAGGTTTGTGTCCAGATATTTGGTATGTCAGCAAGTAAAGGTAGAGCAGCAGAGGCCAGCAGGATTATTGCAACCGCTTCCTATTTCGGAGTAGAAATGGGAGCACATCATGATGGACTTTGTGACCGGTTTACCTAGAACCCCGACTGGTCGAAACGCAGTTTGGGTGATTGTGGATCGGCTCATGAAGGTTGCTCATTTTATTCCTTTCAGAGTAGGGCAGTCTACTGAGCAGTTGGCAGAAATGTATATGAAGCAGATTGTGAGGCAGCATGGTGTTCCAGTCAGCATAGTATCAGATCGAGACACACGGTTCACCTCTCACTTTTGGCAGAGTTTGTATCACAGTTTGGGAACCAAGTTGAGGTTCAGTACAGCCTATCATCCGCAGATGGACAGACAGTCAGAGAGAGCCATTTAGACATTGGAAGATATGTTACGATCTTGTACCTTAGACTTTGGCAGAACTTGGGAAGATCATCTTCATTTAGTAGAGTTCTCTTACAATAACAGTTATCAGGCAAGTATCCAAATGGCACCGTTCGAAGCATTATATGAAAGAAAATGTAGGTCCCCTCTGGCATGGGACTGTAGAAGCATAGAATTTCAGGCGCATCCACAGGCCAGAATTCCTATACGCTTAACATTACATGCGCCAGGGAGCTCTAACGAAGTACTTGGTACAGCAAAGAATAGTAAAAGTATAGACATCATAAGGATTTTTATTTCATATAAAAGTCTATTACATGTCTAAAAAAGGCTTTACAAAAAAAAACTTCTACAAAAAGAAAGATCCTAAGACTACGGCCAGGCGCAGCAAACTGCCATGCGCCTCCCGCCAGGCGCATTATCAGTCATGTGCATCACTTCAGCGTCTCAATCAGGCGTATCTATTTCAGCGTCTCAGTTATGCGCATCATGAAGTCTCAGCATATGCGCTCTACTTCGACCCGATCAAGTGCTTCGACTAATGAAGCATTTATTGAGCAGAACCAGAGTGGACAACACCCCACTCTAGCTGGAGGAAGAGCTCTCCAAAGCCCAAGGAAGAGGAGAGCACCGCAATTCCGACCTGTGGCTAAAGGAGCAGGTTTCAACGCAACCAGAGTGGGCAACACCCCACTCTAGCAGGAGGAAGAGCTCTCTAAAGCCCAAGGAAGATGGGAGAACCACAATTCCGATCTGCGGCTCTTCCAGCATAACGGAGACAGGGCTCAAGCATCCCGATCTTTGGAAGCAACATGCACCTTCCGCCTGCCTCAGAAACCCGCGATTCCGACTTTTGGATGTAACAATCACCTTCAAGTGCATGAATGAAGACAATTCGTCGCATCTTCACCCTCAGGAGCATCTTGTCAACAGAATGTGCTCGAGCAAATAAGTTCATTCAGGAAGACGTGAGAGAATGAGAAGCAAACTCTCTCATTGCTGCTATTTATAGACCGAACAAATCAAACCCATACGCCAAGTAGCGGGCTCTCCGAATCCCGTACAATAAATTTGTATTTATGGTGATGAACCTGACACTTTGAATTTGGCCAAGTCAAAACGGCTATTCGAAGCACTCGAGAAATGCAACAGTCGGACCAATAAAGACACGTCATGTAAATGGATGCGCCGGTCAGATACCGTGCATCGTACAGACGCGTCCGTCGGTACCAAGCGCCCTGTATGGATGTGCCCAACAAAGCACAGATCCATGCTTCCTAATCAACATGGAGCCATGTGCCATATGGAACGCAGATCAATGCGACCACTCAACAGCCCATTATCCGTCAAAGAACATTAAATGCTGAAGTTCTACACGACATCAGCCATGCCTCGATGAGAGAGCAGCAACAGCTTTTACAGAAAATAAAGTGCCATTGACGTCAGCGTCATTATTACTCTCTTCCGGCGGTTACAAGCCACGTGGCCGCCCAACCATTCGCATGCGCCTCCGTAGCCATGCGCCCAAACCTCTATATTCGCTTTAAAAGCCATGTGCCTCAGACCTTCCTCTGATCCCTAAAGACAGAGGTCAAGTCGCTACTGAAGCTTCACATGCACCTCAAAAGCCGTACGCCCAGACTGGTTCGTGACTCCTGAAGGTTACGAGGCAAAGTCTTTTCATGCGCCCAACCCCAGGCGCATCCTATCAGATTACCCTCCACCAAATCTGAGATCTTTGAGCTACGGACATGCGCCACGTGTCTTTTGACTCAATTCAGCCTATGAAGGGGTGTTAATCACCCAAGATCTCAGCAACTGAAAGATCCTCTCCCCTACTACGTGCCAGCCCACAAAAGCAGTATGAAGGATTCAACCCACAAATGATGGTGCATCATCCATGCGCCTCCCGCAGCTTCAACCACGTGGCGTCCCCACGTACAGGCGCATCCTACATATGCGCGTATGAGCAGCCAACCTGCAAGATATAAATAGAGGGATTATCTTCTTCTTTCATACGGACAGACAGACCTACATACACACACAGGGAGAAAGACAGATACAGACACTCAACGTCTTCTTCCTTTCCGCAAGCTCCAACACCCAAAGCAACTCAGACCTTTAGAGAACCGAGAACCGTCGTCAGATCGTCAATGGAGTCAACGCATTACCACTCGCTCTATCGACACAGGAACCCAGATAAACAAAAGTGTACTCCTAGGACTACATCTAAGTCCTACATTGTAATAATGTTCAGTTTGTAATTGAAATTGCAATCAAAAGATTTTAATGGCAAACAAGCTGGCGACTCTGCTGGGGACCTCTTTCTCCTCCGCTGAGAAAGCTGTGTCACAATCTGACGACGTGAAGGTGGGCTCCTCCTACAAGACGCTGGTCGTACGCCTCAATCAACAGGCGTATGAGGAGTTCATCTCTGAAGGCAGTGCAAGTCCTTCGAAGCGGCTGCCAAAGCCGAAGAAGACTCGCCAAGTCTGGGTGCGCAAGGTCGAGGCCCATGGCACCACCACTGAAGGGGATGCGCCAATGCAGCCTACCCTTCCCACTAATGTCCTCAGCAGCCAGGATGCGCCCGCGGGTGCAGCACATCTCTCGGGGAAGCGTGGGGCCGACCACATCCCACAACCTTCTTCTTCTCAGACAAGGAAGATGCGCCGACGGAGCAGGGGCGCAACTAATGCCCTATGCATTAACTTTGATGTGCCACAGAAGGCATCTGTCTTTGACAGACTCACTCGCTGTCGTGGCGAGGAGAATTTGGACTCTGAGTACTATGTATCACGACCCGCACCCACTGTGAGGGTACGAGAACGTAACAACGCCCAGCCTACGCCGCAGTGTCGGCGGTAGAACGCTGTCCTCGGTCAACAAACATCTAACAATATCTATCTAAACAGTTTATACTCCCCGAAATGGGGTGACATAGCAATAATGAACTCAATCACAACTAAGGAAGAGATAGCACGATATGAAGTAGAACTCAAGGAATAAAATAGATAAAAGCAGTCTAAGATAATCCCAGCAATATCCCATAATACAAGGTCTCAGATGAAAGAATATATATACAATACTGAACTCCAGAATAAAGTCTAACTAGAACATGTCTCCAGACTACAAATGATAAACAGCCTAACTAATCTAGTCTAGGCAGTCGGGGAATATCCTCAGCTAGAGCTGGGTCCTCCTGAGGGTCCAGCTCGCAGGTGTCATCTAAGGCTGCCCCGTAGTAAGTATCCAGACCAGCCTCCTTCTCGTCCTCTGTAATATTTTCAACAGGTCCAGTCAGGACGGAAGCGAGCACAATACATCTCATGCAGTTCATATCATGTCAGGAAATATAAAGCAGGCAATAGAATAAAATACATGAAATGCTGTAAGAAGATGTACATGAAAACGGGAGGGATATTTGATAACTGGAAATATATATATACATGATAAGTAAGAACTATAAGTAACTAGTGATTTAGAGTACGAGATGGCATGTAATTGGCTTAGGTTGTACATGATGTACATGAGTGAACATATAGGACATCAGCCAATAAGGCTGTGTTGTACATGAAAAGTAACAGAGTGAACATGATGGGTAAATCACATGACCATTTATACTCACCCCTACCCACAATCAATACACAAGGATCTGTTCAAGTTACGTTACGGACATGATGTTTTGGTTATACAAGAAACACATGAGCAAACATGAGCGTACATGAAGGAACATGAGAGTACATGAACGTACATGTAAGAACATGAGAGAACATGAGTGTACATGAATAACGCAGAAGCAAGGAATACATGATGTACATGAAACACATGTCATAAAGTATCCGATGCGCCCGCTAAGGGGGATAACATCCCAAGAAGAGATCCATATAGTACCAATCCGTGATGATAACGTGACAGCATCAAGTAAAAGTAATCTAGAGCGAGAATATAAGTCGTGACAAGTATGAAACGATCAGAGAATGTACTCGCCTGGTATCTGAGTGTCCGATATGAAAGTACCGTCCGAGGAGTGGTGTCTGGCTCCTAATCAGAACAACACAGGTCACAACAAGTCCAGAATAGTATAATGAAGTCCTATTATGCATTCTACATGATTCTAGGTCAATCTAGGCCAAAGTCAACTCTTGATCAACTCTGGTCAACCCTAGAAGTCAAACTAGGTCATCCAAGTCTAAACTAGGCTATCAAGTCTAAACTAGTCTATACTAGGTCTAATAAAGCTATACTAGGTTAATCAAGACACATCTAGGCAATGCCATGCCAAGCCTATCAACACACATCTCTACACAAGGTTATCTAGCCTATAGCCTACTAGACACATCTACCAAGATATCCTCTATAGCTAATCAATACACAAATGGTATATATTATAATCTAATAAAATATACCCATGTGCTATCTATACATATTACCACGCAACCATATATAACATCTAGGCCTACATATGGAAAAATCATAGAAAATATATATATATACATATACATATGGCTACCTATAGGTACACCACACATATCATCATATATGTATAATTCCTATATATATGTATCCACATATATCCATAATACATTGTATATATATATGGGTATATATATACCTATACATTACACACACATACACATCTAGATATTCATACATAATATATATATATATATATATACATATAGTTCAACATACATATATATAGGCAACATTACCTATATTATATATGTATTCACATATACACATAAACTTAACTATATGAGATTAGGAATCTATAGAGAGAATGAGAGAGAGGGGGCCTGTGTGTTAACATGATTTGGTGTGTGTGTGTATAGGCAGGGATTACACAAATTCAGAAAACAAACCAGTGAAGTGAAAGGTAAATAAGAACAGTGCAAGAGGGAAACACAGGAAAACAGTGAATGATTTAAGAGGAAAAGGCAAATTCAATACTTCATGTATACATGCCCATACAGTCTATATCAAAACTCAGATTTAACTAATCCTTTAAAACCCAGGAGAAAGAAATAGTTTACTATGCATTAACAGCCCATTCACAGGTTATACAAAACTGGACTAATCAACAGTGAGGAAAAGAGAAAGTGTGTGATGGAATAGGCAATCAAGAGTGAAGGCTATGTGTAAACAGGAAAGGGAAATCAATAGAACTGGACTGTCAAGTCCAGTCCTCAGGTTTTTAAATTCATCAACTGATACAACATGGCACTAAATCCAGTTAGAAAGAAAGAAAAGGAAATCAATGCATTGGTTCAACTGAACATCAATTTGGTTCAACAGTCCTACAATAACTAGTATTCTTAACAATTGAATCTTGAAACCATAATATCATGCATATCCTTTTCTCAGGTTTTGCAAAACTGGAAACTTAAACTCAGGTTTTCCCTCTACTTCAATCTCAGGTTTAATCAAAACTGGAACTTAAAACTCAGTTCAATGAATTCACAGGTTAAGAAGAAAAAGCAAAGGAAATCAGTTCAATGCCCCAATAATCTCAGTTTTTACCTTAAGTTAACACACCATATAGAAAATGAAATCACATATAATATATCAGTGAAGAAGAGGACGGTGGGTGTACTTGTGGACAGTTAACAAGGTGATGTGTGTGAGGTTATACAGGAAATACAATCAGTGAAGAAATGTGTACACCCAGGTTGAAATCCCTCAAATCTTAGGTTTGAATCACCCTCAATCTCAGGTTTGAATCACCCTCAATCTCAGGTTTTATGACAGTTAAGAGCAAAAATTCACATCAATACCAGTTTTTAGTTTGTAAAGAAACCCAAGCTCAGGTATTACATACATATACAACTTAAATTCAGTTTACAATGATTCAAAATCAGTTTAACCACAAACCCAGGTTCTATTATCAACTGAACAACATACATTCAAAAGGAAGAAAGGAAATCAGTTCTTACAGAACAAATTCCCAGGTTCCTGTGTGTGGGCTTGTGTGTGATACTAAGGGGATTCCTGAAAAACCAGTTGACAGTATATGGTTAAGGGTGTGTCATGGGTTAACTCAGGTTCTAAACCACAGGGTAAACTCAGGAATAGGCAAGGGAAATCAAATACCCCAATTGTCCAGACCATGACAGTTCAGGCCACCACAATCAAGCCCCCATTCAATGCATTACACCACCAATCACCCAACAAACTTAACCACAGTTAGTATACATAGAGAGGAACATGTTTAGGATTTAAAACTCAGCATTAAACATCATTCTAGAGGCTAAAATCATCAGGCAAAAACATATATAAAATCTGGCAAAATTGGAAACTGAACTGCTACCATGTTTCAGAAAATGGGAAAAAGACTAATAAATAATGAAATTTGAATTAAAATACAATTACAGGGGTTGGTAGTGTGTATACACAACATATAGGTGAATCACAACCTGTTCGTGTCCACCAAGATGGACACAAATGTGTCCAAACATGAATGACACAACCCAGTGCACACACAGATACTGTGCAGACCACAGCTCGTGTGCGTGTGCACGCGTGTCGTCCACACGACACAGCACGTGTTAGGCCACGTGCTCGTGCACCAGTGTACCCCTATACTAGGGCTAGGTCTAGGTCAACCTGTCCCGTGTCCCAGTGTCCGCGTGTCCGATTTATACACGCGTATCAGTGGCCAAGTAACTCGTGTGCACAAGCAGGGTAAAATCGGTGCGGTTGGGATTTCTCCCAAACCGCTCGATAAGACGAGCTGAAAATTTATCTGAGTCGTGTCAGTCACGTGTCCTAAGTGTCACCAAAATATCATCCCAAATAGTGTCGTGTCGTGTCCGCTACAGACCCCGATAGGCAGGGGAGCACTGTAGCACGCGCGCGAGCGTGTGCACGTGCGTGTCCACACCACAAAACTGACACACAGTGACACGAAAACTAACACACAAGAACAAGAATCCATAAGCCAGATCAAAACTATAGTTCCTATTTAAAAACTTTTCAAAAATCAAATCGAAATCCCCTCTTGGGCATTTCGACAAACACCTAGGCTACAGTCATGATACGTGTCCAAATGGACACGAAACTTAGGATACCCAACACCAAACCTATACTGATGCTTAGGGGACTCCTAGGGCTCCCTAATGATGAAGACAAAACGAAATTTCATGGAAATTTGAGGGAGTTACCTAAGCTTGAACCTTCAAGAAAAATCCTCTATTCAAATGCTCTCCTCTTGATGTCCCAATCCACCAAAATCACCACAAACTGAAATGGAACCTTAATGACAGCAAGAATAGATAGATTAGGATCTAATAGAAAAGATTTGAATGGAAAAGGAAGAAAAATGGAATTTTAGGGATTCATTGAATAGGAACAAACCTTTCCTTCTAGACTTGAGCTTTCCTAAGAAGGAGGCAACCCTAAACTAAGAGAGTATAAATAGGGTGGTGTTCCCAAGGAGGATATGGTGGCTGGCCAATAATGTCTAGGGCTTAGGGTTTTGGTTATTGTTTGGGCTTTGGGCCAAGTTAGCTAGTCTTATCAAGTTTAGTCACAAAATGACTTGTGAAACCACAAACCATTTATCAAAACACTTGATTCCTAAATTCCTAATTAAATTTCTAATGAATCAATAACTACTGACTTAAGTCATACTAGGTTAGACTAGGGTCACTTGACCTAACCAAGCCCAACTAACTAGGGTTAGCTCCTAGGTTGGTCTACAAGGGCTAAAACTAGTCAAAATCAAACTAGTCCAAATAAATCCAAAATAATTCCTAAAAATTCCCATAAATTTAAATAAATTCTATTAAATCTAAATAATAATTAATAATCCCAAATAATTCTTAAAATTACAAAAATGACTAAAATACCCCTCAGTCTGGAAATGAACACTAGCAAGACACCAAATCATAAGTCATGAATTTAAATAGTTTAAAAAAATAATTAAAAATCACTAAAAATCATAATATAAAATAAATACCATTAAATAATAATTATAAATACAAAATTTCAAAATTACCCTTATTTGGAAAACTGGGTGTTACACTATGCGCCCCAGCGGGCTGGTACGAAGAAATCCAAGGCAGCACGGGCCATGCGCCTTGTAAAACCCCTAAATTTCTACTACAATTTTTTTAAATATGTTTTATTTTATTTTTGTACTTCGTATTTATACGTCGCATACGAATTCACAATGTTGTAGCGTACGAGATTTGCTTTTCATAATTGCTCGTCGAATGTGAATGTGCGAGGTACATATTTTTTGTAAAATATTTTATTAGAGATTTTATATATATATAAGAATTTAATTTCAAAATAATATGTGATAAATATTTTTATTTCTAAAAAAAGAGTTATTTTGTTCGTCGTTTAAAAATAAGTGGTGATTTAAAAATTTTGGTTTATATGAAATGTTTCCAAATGTTTTGCGAAATATAAAATTTGCTTATTAATATATTTTGTTATTTGTAAAAGCTAGTTCATGAATTAATATTTAAGTATTTATCGTGATTTTTGAAATTAATTATTACTATATTTATTTAATTATGAAAATGATATTTGGGATTTTGTTAATTTTAATATTTGATTAAATATGGTAATTTAAATTGGAAAAGATTTTATTGACTTTATTTGAAATATTTTAAATTAAGTATAGAATTTATTTAGATTGGATTTGATTTGAATTGAATTATTTTAAATCAATTTGAATTAATAGATGATTACCTAATTGGGATTTAAATCCTCCCAATCCCTATCCGACTGGGTATTCCCACATCCTATATATAGCCAGGTACTCCTCCATAATTTTCTACCACAACCCAAAACTTGTGCATCGTGTCCGTGGTCGTGCCATCCACTATATTTTCTCCATTACAGTTACAAATTTGTTCCATCAGACAACCCCGGACTCGACGTCTTCCCATGTCTCGCAGGACACGTACCCGTTACAACACCACCACTGCCACCATCTCAAAAAATTCGAACCAAGAAAAAGGAAAGAGAAAACTGAACCTTTACCTCTATCGTCTCCGTCGAAACCTCCGCCGCTGTCCCACGAACCTGACCGACCCCGGCACTCGGATCTGAACTTCTCGCCAACTCCGATAAACTCCCCTTCATGACTCCTCCACCGCTATCACCAATTTCCGTCACCATCATCGTCGAGATCCCGACCTCGCCGAAATCGTTCCTAGCCACCATGCTCGGTTCGACGACCAGCGCGATGGCGCCTCCCCACCGCCAGCAACCCTAGCCACTGCGCGCTCCGCCTCGACCAACACCGGGGCTCCTCCGACTGGCCCCTCCCCGACGCGGTGAAGCGCGCCTCTCTGGGACTAGCGATCGCCCCTGCGGGTCAACGATGCCTCGTCACCACCTTTCGTCGAGACTCCTCCGCAGATCCGCGTGTGTCCGTCGTGCTTCACCCACGCGGCTGACCCCCGGCGGCTTCCTATTGTCGAAGCTCCGCGCGTCCGCGGTGCCCCTTCGCAGCCGCCAGCCCACGACCAGAGCTCCACGCCACCACCGCTCGTCGGCAACTTCCTGGTAAACCCTCTCCCTCTCCCGATCTCCCTATCCCTCTTCCTCTCTCTCGAAAATTCGGTGTTCACTTTCTCCTCTGTACGAAATTTTTTCTAAGGATTCTTTTATTCTCGAAAAGAGAGAAGGGAGCACTGCCCCTTAAATGCTGCTGTGTAGTTTTTCCTATCTCACTTTTTTTTGGGTATATATTATTATTATATATTATCAACATTATTATTATTAATACCTATTGTTATGATTATTATTATTGGAATTATTATAATTATTATCATAGAATTATTAGTATATTTTTATTTTTGTGGAAATATCTATGAGTACGGATATTAGATATGTTGCCATTGTTATTATTAGTAATATATATATATATATATATATATATATATATATATATATATATATATATATATATATATATATATATATATATATATATATAAATTGCTAGTTTTTCCAAATACTTATTTTTATTCACCATAGTGATTCCTATCATTAAAATTTTAGTCGCCCTAAAATGATTTTTTTTCCTAATATTTTTTATCTAAATATTTTTGCTAACAAGATATGGTTTTCTATCAAAAAATTTATCATTACAAACTTAGAAATTTGGCCTAAATTGATTTTTGCATATTTTCAAAAATGTATCAAAAACTATTTTAATCAGTAAATATATTTTCCCTTATTATAAATATTTTCTAAAATCATATAATTTATTTATCTAATTACCATCGATTATCCCTGCCCGTGACCAAGCTATATCCCTATTCCCTCACCATTTCTGTACCTCTTTATGTCGTTCCTCAGCTAATTTGATTATTCTGGACCCAATTGAACAGCCTGTGCCATCGTCGGAGACCAACATGTGCAATGGTTATATCGAAGTCAAATTTGTGCTACCTTGATCATCACACCAGGCGCAACACCAGACAAGACACCTTGCCTTTACTGTTTAATTTCTTGCTCAATATCATGCATGCTTTTTCTTTATGTTGTTCTTTCAAAACTATATATAGATGCAAATTATTATACTTTATGCAATTGGCTTAGAGTTAAGGGACCGCCGTATGTGTAGTGCATCTCATAAACTGTCACGATGTGCCACGGATTGTGTGTGAGTTGTGAGTCGCATATAGATGCGGACATGCGTACTGACTGATCATTGGTGCGTACAGGCCGTACGTTAGGATATAACTGCTAATAGATTTGTATAGAAGACTCGACAGTTATTAAGGATTAAACAGTATCGTGGAGTCGACACATGTATAGTATCATTGGGGGGAGGGGACAGCTATTAGCGTAGGGGCTACATTTATTTTTACACATATTTTGGGCCGAGGGTGACTCTTATGAGCACTACCTTCTGCCCGGACCGATAGTGTCTCGGATGAGCGCTACTTGACGGCCACTCTTTATTACTTGCTTGCGTGAATCCGTTACAGCCCCTGCGTAGAACATTGTCCTCACAGTGTATATCACATAGAATGGTTATGAACCTTTACTCATGCATACCTTTCTGTTGAGCTTTATTATTCAGTTTATTGGCATGATATTATGTGTCTTGTTACATCCCTCTGAGGACCTGGTGATCTCTCCAGGTGTGTTTCGTGATTTTTGTAGGTGCTCTAGCTAAGGCCATTCCTTCCTTCGTGATGATTGCTCTTGGACTCGTCACTTGCTCCCGTTCGACCAATTCTTTCTTTGTATATTTTTTCCCTATTTAAATTAGTTGGTAGTGAATTTGTCTCCGCCCAACAATTGTATACATGACAAACTCAAAGTTGCTTTTATCTTATTATTTATCTTTGTGGATGAGATTTAGTGTCTTAGTTTTCTACATTTACAGCTTATGTATACATACGAGCCGTATACTTACTCGTATGTATACAGCTTGCATGATACGTATCTAGTCCCAAGTATTTTGGGACTGGGGCGTTACACGCCTCGAACGTGCTATGCCAGCAGTGAGCTAGAGGCATGCGCTCACAATCATGCGTGCCGCCAATGGTAAACTGTACAAGATTGACTCGTGTGCTTCTGCGTCGCAAACGAGTCGACCTTCAAATTCCTTGTCACACTTGGGCGCATCTGCTGCGTTCGCAACCAAGTTGTGCAAGGCAAACTCAGTGGCCTTGAACTCCCGTGCCTACATTGGTTGTGCGTCTGAGGCTGGTTCTCGTCACTCTCAATGTTGGTCCCCCACTATTGATCTGGACGCATATTTTGCGTCAGATCAGGGGGTGCAGTATTCACTTGACCACCCCGGCGCTTGGCCTTGCCATGCGCCTGATGGGGGTGTGAAGGTGGCACTCTCCTCCAATGATCTGCGCAACGTGATCACTCATAAACGCCGCTCAGGAGAGTCGACTAACAAGCACAATGTGCCCCTCATAAGGCACACCTGTCCTATTGTCACCATCAACTGTTGTTGCAAGACAGCAGTCCTACCAAAGCAGTCTGTGTTCCAGCGGCTGCAATCATCAACACCCTTTCAACGTCGCCTCGGGAAGAAGGTGTCAACTGAAGAGGAGCCAGAACTACAGGTTGCTTCTTGCAACGTAGTCTCTAACTTCCCATTAATTCGAAAGACGACTGGCAACTCCTCGACCTCGTCATCCAAGAGCTAGCCGAGGAAGACCAAGACGACCGTCCCGTCCTCATGAGTTTTTGAGGGCACCCGGGGAAGAAAGAAGATCTCAGAGGAAGCTGGAGGTAGTCAAGCCCCCGTGGATTTCCATCCTGAAGAGGAAGTTAGCCTTCCGAACATAGCTGGGGGTAGTTAAGCCCCTGTGGATCTTCATCCCGAAGACGAAGACATCTTCCAGAACAAAGTTGGGGGTAGTCAGGCCCTTGCTGATGCTCCTCCCAAAGACGAAGACGTCCTCCAGAACATAGCTGGAGATAGCCAAGATGAAACTCCAGAGGAAGTTCCTCTTCAAGAGAGCGAGGCTGAAAGTGAAGCTTCAATCGATCCCTCCACTTTCAGTCACGTCATGACAGTATACATGACGGGAGCTGGTGATACGGAGTCAGATGCGCCTCCAACAGATCTCGTTCAGCACATAGATACCCTGGAGGGAGGACTCAAAACCCTCTCTGCCTCCATGCAAACACTGACTCAAGTAGTGTTCGAGATACGGTCAGCCTTGGCCAGAGCACTTTCCACTAATCCTAACCCAGGAGTCAACGGAGAATCAAGTGTGCCCCTCAAACGGGCATCCTTGAATACCGATTGCCGCGAAGCACCGCGTGTGTCGAAACCTTCGAATGTACAGCTCCAAACTATACCATCTTCTCCTACTCCCAGCTCCACGGAAGACGTGGTGGAAATGATCAGGGACTTGCGTGATCGCTTCGAGTCAAAGAACAGACAGGAGGAGCGCCAGAAGATGGGGATCCCACAACCATACTCCCTCGAATGGAACAAAGTGGTTTATCCTCCCAAGTATAAACCACAAACATTGACACCATACAATGGGAAGGACTCTCCACGCCATTATCTAATATACTTCCAGTCTCAAACGGGATATCTTCCGAAGGAAGACGCGCTACTCACCAGCCTGTTCGTCGGGGCACTGAAAGGAGTGGCTTACGACTGGTACTGCAGTCTCCCTGACAACTCCATATCTTCCTTCGACGACTTGACACGTCTCTTCCTTGATCGTTTCTACGACGGAGGAAAAGACATGACAATGGCGTCCCTGATAGAGGTACGGCAGAAGGAGAAGGAGACGGTTCGAGCATTCATCGAACGTTTTCGACAAGCCTGCTTCAGACTGCCCCCGGGTATACCAGAACATGCACTCCTCTCTTCCTGCAGCATGAACATGCTTCCTGCGATCAAGCTCTGGCTCAACTCCACTCTTCCTTCCGACTGGAGTTTATTGATTATTGAGGTCGAAGCAGCTGAAAAGAAGGCATCCAATGCTCGCCTTCTGGGAGTCAGTTTTTCTGCTTTCGAAGACAAGAAAAATGGCCTGCTGCCAACAACCCTGGACGTGAGACGAAGGAGAAGCAGGCACTGACTGTCAATGCCTCCAAAGGTGCACAAGCACCTACTCAGAAGCATCCGCTTGCGCCAAGGCCAAAGGAGGTCTATTCTTTTAATGACGGAGACACCTTGCAACTCTTCGAGATGTCGAAGCAGGGTGACAAGATCAAATTGCCGGACCCGAAACGTCCTGACTAGGTTGGGAGAGTAGACAATCTGTGGTACTGTCACTACCATCGGTTTGTCGGACATCCAACTCAGGACTGCTACGTCTCAAGAACTACATCCAGCGCATGATCAATGCGAATGTTATCTCCGTCGACTATGAGGAGAAAATAGTCTCGGCCAACCTGGTGTCGCTCTAATTCGACACCTTGCTGCCAACCACAACACAAGTTGGCGTCGTCCCCATCCCAAAGGCGATAATGGAGGTGGTCAACCTACCACCTGCTCGTGACAATGTGAGTGGACTTATCCCACTCACCACATCTCGGGAAGAGATCTTATGGGTTCATCCTGATCTCGTCTCCGAAGTTACTCAACCGGGGGTACGCTATACCTCCAAAGCTAAGGACAAGAAGATCAAGTCTTGCTGCATGGTCTCTTCCTCCGTGGAAAAGGCTCTTCCTATACAAACCCGTTCGTAGCTGAACGCCCAATCCGACGAAGCTGCCGTTGAGGTGGTGCCTCCCTGCACTGCCCCTGCTGTCGAAGAAGGAGGCCCATAAAGACCTCCAGCAGCCAATAAACAGAAGCACGTAGAGGCCCGTTTCGACAAGCCTTTGCGAAGGGATAATGCTTCGGGGCTAGTCAAGCCCCACAACTTTGACATACTGGCACAACTTGCCGGTGCTCCCGCCTGCTTATCTCTGTATGAGTTGCTTCGCCTTTCCAAAGATAACCGCGAAGCTCTCTGTGAAGCCTTGAAGGATGCTGAGTCCTTCATCAGTCAGGTCAAGCAGCCTGAGGACCTCCCGACCACATGTGCGTACTGCCATTATGCGGATGAGGTCATCCCCAACATAACCTTCACCCAATAAGATATGCTTCTCAAGCATAACCGACACAACAGGCTACTGTATTACACAGGGTATGTGGGTTCCGTCAAGGTGAAGCGAATTCAGATTGATCCAGGGTCTTTCCTCAGCATCATCCCTAGGACTCTGCTGTCAACACTGGGGATCCTGATGTACCGACTGGGGCTCTCCAACACGACAATCAGCGGTTTCAATGCTAGCAAAAGTGAACCGTTGGGCAAAATACGGCTGAAATGTCATATCGGTAACCTCCGAACCGAGGTGACTTACTATGTCGTGGATGTCGACGTCAACTACAACCTCCTGCTGGGTCGCCCGTGGCTGCATGAGTACATGGTGGTGCCATCTACACTCCACCAATGTATGAAGTACGTGTACACTAATGACATCATCCGGACAGAGTTCGCGAACATTGACCCTTTCAAGGGAGTCGAAGCCTACTTCACTGATGCTACCCTATACAAGTCACTCGACGAAGGAGAAGCCAATGATGCTGACGACGAAGCAGAAATGGCGGCAGAGTCGGACATGGAGCCAGAAATGATCCCCGACGCTCCTTTGAAGATTCGACTCAAAGGAAAACTGCGTCAGATGCTGCCTCCCATGACCATCAAGCTACCTGGAAAAGCACCGACTTCTCTAGGTAGAACAACCAGTGAAGCTCCCTTGAAGATACGGCTCAAGGAAAAACCACCTCAAACGTCGGCTCCCCTAGTGGTAAAACTACAGGAGAAGGCACCTGTCATCGAAGGCGTAGTCGAGGCACCCCTGAAGGTGCGTCTCAAAGACAAGCCTCCGCAATCATCCAAGCTGTAAGAAAAAGCCCACACAGCCCTCTCGGATCCCAAGGTCAAATCGACAATAAACTCTCCCGAACCGGCCCCAGTGCTCACAGATGAAGAGTTAGGGGAGTACATATCTGCTGATATAGATGCACCTTCTCTTGATAATGTAATTCCGCAGGACAAAATCTCGTGTTTTATCAATAATATAGTGTCTTTCAATTATTCTAGTCTTCCACATTGGAATGCCATGTATACACTAGATAATGCTCTACGGTCATTACAAACACAAATAACGGCCGTCAATCATGTAAATCGAGTAGTCCCATCCCAAGGAGTCTGTTTTATAGTCCCACCGCGGAATCGGAATGAAGAACCCATCATCTTCGGCAAAGTCGAGCGTCATCAAGACCTTCCGCCACTCGAGCCAGAACCAGATACCGACAGAATATAAGTCTATCAGTACACAGACAAGACAAAGTACCTCATTCAAAAGATAGGTTACGACCTGAAAAGCAACAAGGGCCTGAACTATGGCAAAGGCCGGCGTCTTCCCCTCCGGCTTCCAACACCTAAAGGAAAACCGTATGACTACTATCATCGTACTCGATGGGGGTAGGCTATGTCACGCCGCCGGCAACTCCAGAGAGTTCGAAGGCAGAAAAAGTGGAACACTCTCACTCATCCGAGGCATCAACTTGGGATTCCGATACCAGTATCGGCTCAGTCCTCAGGAAGGTGCTATCAGTCAACGTGGCATCTGTACAATCTCAAGAGGATGAAGGTGATGACCAAACGCCAGAATTCTTTGAGGAAGAATCCTGGGCTCAACGCCTAAGAGCACAGTGGGAGTCTCATTTTGAATTACGCGAGCCCCCTACCGAAGACGAGGTCGAACAAGTTGACCTTGGGGATGGATCTCCTTCTAAACCCATCTTCATCAGCAAAAGTCTGAAGAGAGAAGATCGGGAGTCTTTATTCCAATTAGCCAAGAAATATATCGACATCTTCGTCTGGAGCTACGAAGATATGTCGGAACTTGATCCCCAGATCGTAATACACAGACTTAACATCTTGCCTGATGCTAAGCCTGTAAAGCAACAACAACGACGCTTTCGTCCTAACATCATGAACACTATCGATCAGGAGGTGGACAAACTCCTGAGCAGCGGATTCATCCGTGAAGAGCAACATCCAGATTGGGTGGCCAATATCATCCCTGTCACCAAGAAGAATGGAAAGATACGAGTCTGTATCGACTTCAGGGATCTCAATACTGCTTGCCCGAAGGACGAATTCCTTCTTCCAATCACTGACATAATGATCGACAATACATGTGGCTTCGAACGCATGTCTTTCATGGATGGGTACTCGGGCTACAACCAGAATAAAATAATTCTCGATGACGCAAAACACACGTCATTTAGGACTCCGAAGGAGATTTTCTGCTACACAGTGATGCCCTTTGGCTTGAAAAATGCTGGGGCTACATACCAACGAGCTATGAGTACTATCTTCCGTCAACATTTGCACAAAACAGTTGAATGCTATGTTGATGATATCGCAGTCAAGAGCCGTCTCAAAGGTGATCACCTACAAGACCTCAAGACAGTCTTCGATCTCATGCGAGCGTATCAACTCAAGATGAACCCCGCTAAATCCTATCTTGGGGTTTCTAACAGAAAGTTCTTGGGCTTCATTATCACGATGAAAGGCATTCATGTCGACCCCAAGAAAATCAAAGCCATCCTTGACATGGACCCTCCGAAGAACCTCCGAGAACTTCGAGGCCTGCAGGGGCGTCTGGCATACATCCGAAGGTTTATAGCAAACCTTTTCGGAAAATGACAACCCTTCACCCAGCTCATGAAGAAGGGAGTCTCATACTCAGGATAGAAGAATGCTAGAAAGCTTTCGATGATATCAAAGCTTACCTGACGAGCCTGCCAGTCCTGGTGGCACCCGTCGCAAGCAAACCATTTCTCCTCTACGTCCGTGCCATGGATCATTCCTTCGGCGCTTTCTTGGCTCAGAACAACGATGCGGGCTACGAGGAAGCTATCTACTACCTTAGTAGAACGATGATCGGGGCCGAACACCGGTACAACTCCGTTGAAAAGGAGTGTTTGGCTTTGGTGTTCGCCATCTAGAAGACTCGCCATTATATTTCGGGCCAGACAATTCATGTTATCTCCCGAGTCAATCCACTCAGGGTTCTCATAACGAAGCCGGAATCATTGAACTCCCGACTAGCTACATGGGTAATCCTGTTGACACCATATAATATGGTATTTGTCCCACAAAAAGTTGTCAAGGGCCCTCTAGCCGACTTTTTAGCTACACACGCCATCCCAGAGTCCTCCAGACTCTATGAAGACATCCCGGATGAGGTCCAAGAATCAAACGTCACAGAAGAAAGCTCCATTTGGCAGGTATTTTTTGATGGCGCTTCGAGAACAGGCCCCAAAGGCCAAATTATTGCCGGAGTGGGGGTAGTCTTAGTCTCCCCCGATCAGCTGGTCATCCAGCGTGCTTACTCCCTTTCGAAGTCGTGCTCCAATAATGTTGCCGAGTATAACGCTCTCATCCGGAACTCCATCTGGCGCAAGAGTTGGGGGGATCATCTAAAAGCTTCGCCATAAAGATCTGGTTCCTTACCATGAAGCTGCATTGAATATTATTTCAATCTTCACCAAGTTCTTCATAGAACACGTACCTCGATTACGAAACCTGGAGGCTGACGCTCTGGCCGGCCTCGCAGCTTCATTAGCAGCACCCCTCGGGACTCAACACTGCGTTATGGTAGTTGGACGAGACTTGGTCTGTCCCAAAAATAACCTATGCACACAAATGGCCCATGCCATGACAGCAAGTGCCGGTGTTAATATTCGAGACTGGAGGTTCCTATTCATCGACTTCGTTGTCTATGGAATTCTCCCTGAAGACCCGAAAGAAGCTGTCTCGGTCCGCAGACGTTCCCTTCGGTTTTATTATAATACAGCTACTAAAACGCTGTACCGACGTTCCTTCGATGGACTTCTCCTTCGATGTCTATCTAATGAAGAAGCAGCCGAAGCCCTTCGGGAAGCTCATGACGGAACTTGCGGGGCTCATCAACATGGCCCTAAGTTGCAGGATCGACTACGACGTATGGGTTACTACTGGCCAACCATGGCAGCCGACGCTGTCGACTATGCTAAAAAGTGCCATGCGTGCTAGCTTCACGCCGACTTCATCCATACACCGTCGGAACCACTACATCCTACGGTCGCCTCCTGGCCCTTTGAAGCTTGGGGCAAGGACATTGTAGGACCGATCACCCCTCCATCATCGAGGGGACACTGCTTCATCCTAGCCATCACCGACTACTTTTCCAAATAGGCAGAAGCAGTTCTACTGATGGAAGTAAAAAGCTCCAGGGTGATCAGCTTCATCAAGCACCATGTCATCTACGTTTTGGGGTACCTCGAAGGATTATCCACGATAATGGTCCACAGTTCATCAGCCATGTTTTCAGCAGATTCTGTGACAAGAATCGCATTCAGAACGTGGCATCAACCGCCTACAATCCGACAGCAAACAGATTGGCCGAAGCCTTTAACAAGACTATCGTCAAGCTACTCAAAACGGTCGTATCATCCAACAAACGCGACTGGAACGAAAAGCTCGACAAATGTCTTTGGGCCTACCGTATAACAGTACGGACTCCGACGGGCAATACCCCGTTCTCCTTAGTCTATGGGAGCGAAGCGGTACTGCCTCTCGAGATTCAGATACCCTCACTCCGTGTAGCGATCACAAACTAGTTGACAGAAGAAGACAATCAGCGTCGTCGTCTGTGAGAATTGGAGGCACTTGACGAAAAGCGTCTCCTAGCTCAGCAGTGCATTGAACTTTATCAGGCCCGTATATCACAGGCTTTCAACAAAAAGGTCAAACAGAGGACTTTTCAAATAGGAGACCTAGTCCTGGCAGTCAGGAGGCCGATGGTGTTGACTTACAAAACACCAGAAAAGTTTGAGCCCAAGTGGGAGGGACCTTTCATCATAGAGATGGTATAGTCAAACGGTACTTACCGCCTCACTCGATCGAACGGGGACTTGTTCATGATGCCCATCAACGACAAGTTCCTAAAGAAGTACTGCTCATGACATCTTTCAGACATGTACTTCCGTCTCTACCCAACAAGGGATTCAGTGGACCTGATCATCATAGCTCACATACATCTCCCCTTCACAAAATCCTATGCTTTCGGAATGCAGTTGTTCCATGGCATTCTATCTTCATTAGAAGAACAACAACGTCCACATTACCTCTGACTTGCTCCTCTACGCCCTGTAAAGCGTAATCTTACACTACGTAGAATTGTGCTACTTATCATGTTTACCACGTCCACATTACCTCTGAGTAAACATCCCGTAAGGACGACCCCTGCGTCGCCGTACATCGATCGTAGAACTTCCATGTCCATATTACCTCTGAGTAGTTTCGCGTATCCCTCCAGAGTCACTCCTACCACGTCCTTAACACCTCTAAGTAGGAAGATTCTGTCATTTGAACCCCGTATTTGCCACGTCCACGTTACCTCTGAATAAACATGTCGGTTCTCTCAAACTTATTATCTGTACCTAAAAACCAAGGTGCGCAAAAGATAATAGGTCCACACAAATCATCAGTTCATGACAGCAAAAATGAACACACCACAAAATTTTTTATTTTTATTTAAAAGTAAAGGATTACATCCCCAACAGAAGTTGCAAACCACAAAAATAACAAAAAAAGAGAGAAACAACAATCCCTAAGCATCACTGGGATTGGCAGAAAGCTCTTTAATCCGATGTCTCAAGTCTTCCGCCCGAGTCTCTGCGGTCGCCAAGACCCGACGTTCGGCTTCTTGACGTATCACCTCTACAGCTTCGGGGGCAGTATCAGTCTCATACTTCTCGTCTAGTTGTTGCCGCTGGTGGGTCAGGGAAAGAATCTGGCGGGTAAAAGCTGCTTCCTCCTCCTTAGATGCTACATGTTCAGCCTGGACTCGCTCAGCATCTAACAAGAGTTGGGCTCGCTGATCTTGAAGATGGCGAATCTTGGCAGTGACCTCCGCTATGCTAGCTTCCAATGAGGCCCGCAACTCCACCTTTTCCTGCGTGGATTGAGATAGCCTCTCCACCGCAGCCTCAGCTTCGGCCACCTCACAGTCCCAGACAGCCACCGTGGTCTGATACGATGACTCGACTTCAGCTATCAATTTCTCCTTTTCTGCTTCTATCAGAGCAGAAAAGTCATTTTGTCGGATACTCTGAAGCTCGAAAAGAAGCTGGTCAAGCTCGGCCACCGACGCCTCCAGAATCTTGGCCATATGATCGTGGCCCTGGTGAGAATGTATCAGACAAATATTAAGGAGCGCCATGGCTTTCGCCGTCGCGAAACTCCCATTTGTATTCATCACGGTCGATACACCTCTCTGCAGCATCTTATACACTGCTTCAACAACAAACTTCACGTACTCATCCGCGTCTGCCAACACCTGAGGCGTCATAGCAGGAGTTGGAGGAGCTGCTCTGGACGGCGGACCTGAAGAAGACCCACCGACCTCAATCTGCGAGGTTGCAATCTTAACCTCAGCGGACCCTCTCTCGTCAGAGACTTGCACTTCGTCACTAGCCCGAGGTGCCAAGTAGACGGAAGGGGCCGGATGGGGCGTCGATACTGTCCCCCAAGTGGAAAGAGCAGGAGGTGTGTCCTCCACCACAGGGCCCTTGCCCTTATCAGAGCCAATGACGGATGGTCCTCCGATATCCGGGTTGACGATATTATCCCCGGCCGGGGCAAGATGGCTATCCCTTTCATTTGAAGCTACAAGATTCGCCCCTGACAGTTCAACTTCCCGCAGAGCCGGAGTCGAATCACCTGCATCAGCTCCCCCTACAGGGACGGGTGTAAGGCTCGGCAGTGACGTCGACCCTACCACATCAACCTCCACTTCCGAGGCAGGAGTAGGGCTCAGCCACGAGGCCTCATGTGCGACCAGCGCCTCAGTACCACAACCGAAAAGAAGCCCAGCTGGTAAATCCTTGTCAGAGACGTCTCCACTGGACGCGATCTATCTGGCAGCTTGATCAATATCTTCTTGCGAGCCATCGTCAGAAGAAGACGAGCTCCATACTTCCTCCTCATTTGGAAGGACTTTTTCCACAACTTTCCTTGAGGCCTCGATGCTTCCAGGCACCCCCTCAATGGATAGTTCTACTCCCGGTCGAGGATCCACGCCACCCTTCTGAGGGATCGACCGAGAGACCTCAGCAACCTGAGGTGCAAGTACATCTTCAGATTCCCTTTCAACGTATTCTAGAGGTACCGAAACCTCCACAGAAGTAACGTCATCAGCGCTCCCTTCCCTGGAAGACGCTATAATCGGAGGGATGCGCTCGTCGGAAGAGCTCGCCACCTCCTTCGGCCTACTAATACTCAGTTTCGAAACCCGAGATTTCTTCTTCGGCACCTTCTAAAAGAGAAAGGAGGACATAAGTCGCAGAAATCAAAGAACAAAACAGATTATGTGGGACGTCTTTACCTCAGCGGGAGCTGATTCCGTTGGTATCACAAGTGGCGCTCCTGAAGCTCCCACCTTCGGAGTCATCGCTTTCCTCGATCTCTTTGGCGTGGACGAACCGGCCTCCGCGTCAGCACGCCTCTTTCCAGCTGGGAGCTCTTCCTGAGTACCCCCTGTTGATGCTGCAGCAGCAGCCCGATAACCTACGACCTCCGATGGACAATATGACCGGGCCGTCGCCAACATGTTTTTCGTTGCCTCTAGCTGAGTGCCAACAATGAAACTGGTCTCCCTGTCATAATCTGGGGACACGATGTTCATGGCACAACACAGCTTCACAGCCGAATACAAGATTTACGGCCGAGGGCTGTGAACTGGATTAGTAAAACGAACTCCAGTGCATCCGACGTTGTAATACTGCCAACACCGGGCTCTATCTAGTAAACTTCCGACAAACCCCAGACTGTTACTGGGGTTCCTTAACATGAGCTGGGTGTAACCGAACTGGCGTACAAACCGGCTCGGCAAATACGGCTCCAGATAGCACTTATTTTTGTTGCAGTAGACCAAATGGGACGGTCGAAAACTCTGCAACCAGAGAAACCCCCATGTCGGCAGGGCGATCGCATCTTCACCGGAGTCTTCCAGTTCTTGGTCAGCCTCAAACTCTGTGAAGACGGGACTGACCTTGGTGATCTTCCATCCTTGAAGATAAGACAAAACCTTCCTACAGACGGGGATACCAGTATGCAACCACTTCCTCTTATAGAAGCGACGGATAAAGGCGTCACCTTCAACATGATCCTCTTCAGGGCCTGGGGTCATCACGTTTGGATGATGCAGAATCAACCATCCCATCAAATAATGGAATGGTAGCTCAGCTCGAAAAAAGTTGTCTTTCTTGCCCCTCTCGTGGACTACATCGTTGGTAAAATCTCTCAAACCCCGCAATAGGTTACACACCATCGCGGGAAGGAGTGCCAGAGGATGACCAAAAATCAGTTTTATCGCTGGCAAAATGAGGTTCCTGCTCACTCTCTCTACGGATCCAGATCCGCCCGATAACACAGTCCCGGAGCCATATCATCAAGTATGCTGTCAACACTGCCTTGGAAGACATTCGGTGCACGTAATGCCAGAAACAACTATATATGTCGATACCACTCTCGTTTGAACGAGGAGTCTTCTCGCCCAGTCGGCTCATGTCGAAGGTCACCTCTGTGTGGCTCAGTCCTTGCAGAGTCACAAACCGAATCTTAGAGGGGTCCGTCAAGTCCTGCTTGAAGACATAATCTCTCCAAGCAGTCACATGGGGCTGTGACCCACCCCTCTCCCTTTGTTGCATCATATAATGGTGGCTTGCCACATCCTTAAAAACAGCAACCATTTCTGGGTCCTTGTCTTCCAGAACCTGAATCTCTTCATTTATCGGAAAATATTCCTCATATGGCTCTGAGCCCCAAGGAAGCTTGGACACCTCGCACATCTCATGGAGGGCCAATCCCAACTCCCCTACCAAAGTAAAAAAAGGTGCCAGTCTGGGTGTTGAACATCTCCAGGAGGGCAAGAAACATATGTCGATTAAGGTCGATACCTGCTTGGGTTGCGTGAAGAGCAGCAGTCAGCCCAATCGCTTTCAGCTCAGTTTTGAACTTCGTCAAGACCCAAAGGGTCAGCTCGTCCCACTTTGACACATGGTGACACCAGCCCTCAACCCAAAAACCTCCTTTCAGATACATCACATTCGATGTTAGCATCCGGCTCGGAAAGGTCGAAGCACCGAAGGCGAAAGTGTCGGGGGGAACATCACTATAAATGCTCCCAGGGTGCAAAGTTCGGCAATGGTACGAGGTCCCGACTCGCGAGGAGGCCAAGGTATCTCTTTGATTTGAAGTAACATCAATACGAATGGTACCCCCCACTGCCCCTCCTTGAGAAGGAGTAAGTTCCCAGGGCATCCTCCTCTTGGAGGCCAAGCGGTATAAAGCTGTCAGCGACAATTAACGCTCAGACTGCCGTATGTACAGGGCCACGCCCTTCGCTGTGAAGAACCAGTCTTCTTTGATCTTCAGTATCTTCGCCTCAGTAGAGATCAAGCGGTCACCAAACAGAAATGTCGGTTTCAAGAAAGTCACATTCTCGGACTCAGCAGATTTCAGTTTGCCGCTTTCCATCATACTTTAGAGGAAAACAGGCGACTGACCCTGGATTTACAACATCCTCTTGGGAGACTGATCCAGCATGATAACAGCCTTCGCTGGGTTAATAACTTCCTCGTTGAAGTCGACCCCCATTTGGCAAAGAAAAGCATCCAGAAGGACTTCGTTCAGCAAGGGGATAGTCATAGACACTGACACAGCAAAAACAAAAGTCAGGCAGTAAGAAGAAAGTTAGAGGAAAAAAACAAAATAATTAGGGCGCATCAGCAGCCTGGCACATAATCGAGGCTAAAAATGTGTCACGACCCGCACCCACTGTTTGGGTACGAGAACGTAACAACGCCCAGCCTACGCCGCAGTGTCGGCGGTAGAACGCTATCCTAGGTCACAACATCTAATATTATAATGCCAAGTAGTTTATACTCCCCGAATGGGGGTGACATAGCAGATACAGCCTCAATCACATCTAGGGTTGAGCATGATGAGGATAGATAAAACATGTAATCCAAAAGAAATACAGGAGATAGAAGTCTAAGTGTCTAAGATACAAAAACCCAGAAAATACACCTCAAACTCATATACAGTAATCCATAAAGTAAATACAACTCCAAACAAATGAAACAACTATCTAAACATCCTCTAAAGTGTCTCCTCTAGGCTAGCAGGCAACCTCCAAGCTATCTGTAAAATTTATCAACAGGTCCAGTCAGGACTGGAGTGAGTACAGTACATCTCAACAGATCATAGCAGGTTAGAAAATATAATCATGCAGTAAAGTAAGATACAGGTACTGAAGAATTTCAGTATATAAACAGAGAGAGCTGTAATAGAAATATCTACTATAAATAAAGAGCTAACATGTGGCTAGTGAGTCAGAGTACAACATAAACATGTAAATGGCCTGGGATGATTCTGTGAAGACACTACGGAATGATTCAAAGAAGATACTACTGGTGTATTATTCACATGTCCACTTCTACTCCTCCGTACCCCCAATCAATACACAAGGATCCAGCCAGGTTATGTTATATGATTCCATGCACGGCCCCCGAAGGGTGATACATGGATGTCCCATAAATGGGGATTCTGGGGGTTACCCAACAGTGTAAGATTCAAGAGACTCTGTGATCATGAGGGTACATGTCACAAGTAATCAAATGAACCAAGAAGCATAGTGATACGTCATATAAGTGAAATGCACAGAACACGTAGTACCCGATGCTCCCTAAGGATAACATCTCAAGAAAGGATCCATATAGACCAATCCGTATGACCATCGTGACAGTACAAGTAAAGTAATCTACTGCAGGAAATAATTCTAAGCAGGATATGAAATGATCAGAGAATATACTCGCCTGATATCTGAATGTCCAAGGTAAAGATACTGTCCGAGGAGAGGTGTCTGGCTCCTAATTAGAACAGCGCAGGTCATAACATGTCCAGAAGGGTAATATAAAGCACTACAATGCATTCTACATGAATCTAGGTCAAACTAGGTCAAAGTCAACCCTTGGTCAACTATGGTCAACTGCACTAGTCAAACTAGGTCAAACTAGGTCATGTCCTAACCCAACAAGTCTTACTAGGCCTAACCAAGACTATCCTAGCAAGCACACATCAATACAAGGCTATACAAGCCAATATACACCCAACTCTATATAGCATGCAATTATTCAATACTCAAATAGGCAAGAATTCACATTGGATATACACTAGGTAATCTATTACTTTAAGCTATATATGTCTACACATATATACACATGCATATATTGGTATTCAACATTAGGTCTATAATCATGGCATTTCAAATGGTTATATAAACATATATATTACAACACAATATGCTAACATATATATATAATATACATACATATATAGCTAAGTTAACTGTATTCATAAATACTTATTTAAGAGGCTATATGTGTGTATGTGAACATGGCAAAGGGGCAAGTGAGGGTTAAATGGGCATACATAGTGTATACATATCAAAGAGTGTCAAAGTGTAAGTGAACAAAGTGTCAAGTGTGATAGTGTCAACATAGTGTAAGGGGTACATGAGGTAATATAGGATTTGTGTTAACATAGAACATTATATCTCATTAACTTGTATATTGCATACATTACATCTATTATTACATTACATTCATGCTTGCATTCATTCATCATTCATTTATTCTCTTGCACTACTATATGCACCATACATTACATACTATGGAACCTACATATTCATTACAAGCCATACTTATACATGCTTACATTAGATAGGATACTTACACCTCATACATTATTTATTTAACCATTTACTCATGCTTGCATTCTCTATTTAATTACATAATGTATATACATTAATATGGATTAAAATCAAATAGAATATTATATTACACACAAGGGTGCACAAAATGCATATGTCGAATAATAACTCCTACTAATAATCAATACTATACCATCTCAGCATGAATTAAAATCTAGGATTAAATTATGTTATAGATCTATGTGTTAGCTTTCCGAAACTTCAAACGGATCGCATTTTCGTTTCCGAAAACTCCCGGAATCGCGAAAACACCGAGAACGCGTTTGTCTTTCGTACAGCTGACACTCAAATAATTCTCCAGAAAGTTACAGAAAGAATTAGGCCTATTAATACATGTTTTTGGAAAGCTAACTTCAATACGCTTCTTTTAAAAAAAACGAGAGATTAAACCGAGCTTTGAGCTAGAAGTTATGACATTTCTAAGTTAGGGCTGAAATTAAAAACGTGGATAAAAATCATGACGGATTTGGGTAGTTTGAGACAAAAGAACACAAATATATAACATAATATATCAAGAACTCACTCTCTACACTAATATATATATATATGAGACACTATAGAACACATCTCCAATACAAAAATATGAGATTAAACATGTAATAATTCATTCATACATAACAACAACACATAGTGTGTCCAAATTTGGAATTTTCCCACATGAACACAACCACAACACAAAGGACACTCCTATGACCTCCAAATGGACAGAAATGGACACAAATGGAGATACAACCATGGGGGTCATTCCTATGGGTTCAAAATAGACCTATATGCATGAGGAAATGAAAAGGAGAAGGGATTTATACCTCCCGGTAGATCGAATCGAAGAAAAGCCTTCCCGGAGCGACACCGACACGTAGAGATTCCAAAAGGATACGAACGAGCTCCGAATCCTCCCAAACTTGGGTAGCTTCCTCCTTGGCTAGAATAGAGAAGGAAAGAAGAAGATTTGTGGTAAAATGGAAGGATTTGGTGGAGAAATTGTTAGGGATTGCTCTCTAGGAATTTGGGGAAGCACAAGAGAGAGAGTGTGGATGAGAATAATGAAATGAACTTGAGCCTATCCTCTCCCAAAGTGGCTGGCCATATGGGGCTATTTGTCCTATTATGGTAAGGTCCAAAATGCCCCCACTAACCTATTCTATGAGTATTAGGAAAGGGCTAATTGGTTGGGGCTAAATTAGTCATTCTAAAGTCTCTAATCACACTAACTTTATCCATAAGAATTAGTCTAACCTCTAACTAAAATATTTTTATCATGTGGACTAAAATTAATATTATGTGGGCCATGCCTAACTAGTGTGTGGGTCCCACTAGAGTCAAACTACCTCCGGGTCCCCGTTTCAAGTCGGATTGAGTTGAAATTCGAACCCGACTCAAATAACCCCAAAACAATATCATAAATAATAAAATAATATCAAAATAATTCAAAGAGGTCAAATGCAAAAATATTCTTAGGCCAAAAATGACATTAAAATATCATAATCACATGGTTAGGTTCTAGGTCAAACAGTCTCTAGGATTTCACTGGCAAAACGTCAAAACCACAAGTCATTGATTTAAATAATTTTAAAATGATTTAAAATCACCAAAAATCATATCATAAATTAAATATCATTATTAAAATAATTATAAATACAAAATTTCAAAATTACCCTAATTTGGGAAACTGGGTGCTACAACTCATGCGCATCAGCAGTGAAGCTTCGGCACATAATTAGGGCCCAAGCCCATGCGCATCAGCAGTGAAGCTTCGACGCATAATCAGGGGCCAAGCCTATGCGCGCCAGCAGTGAAGCTTTGACGCATAATCAGGGCCCAAGCCCATCCGCGTCAGCAACGAAGCCTCGGCACATAATCAGGGTCTAAACCCATGCGCTCAGCGAAAGAGCCTAAGCACATCATCAGGATAGAAGTCCATGCGCATTGACAACAAGGAGTTAGGGCACAACAACAGGATGCAACTCATCCGTACGCCCCAAACTCGTCTAAAAAAGAGTTGGCAACTACAAAATCAGAAGACACCCACCCGTCACCGCGGGTCGAACGTCGGCGGGAGTCACAGTGACGACATAAGCGTCCTCCTTATCGAACTCCATCAGCTCCTTACCCCAACCTTGTCCTCGGCCAACACCACCGCGAGGAGTCTTGGGAACTATTTCGTAAAAAAAGTTAGGGTTTTTGAAGAAGAACTCTAAAAGAAGAAGAAAGCAAAGAGAGGAAGAACTCTCTCTCTCTCTCTCCATCAGACACCTATTTATAAGCTGGGTCATACGCGTGAACCGATGAAGGGTGACGTCAGCCGCCGCCTGCGGTTCTACAAAGTGATAACTGCAAATAATCTAAAAAGATCATCATTAAATTTTTTTGTTTATTTCGAAGCGTTATCATTTACATTTAAAACTGAAGAGGAGCATGCGCCTCAGCACAGATGCGCGGAACAGTTATGTGCCCCATGGAAGTCAACACCATGCTTCTTATTAAAAGTATTCCAAAACTTAAAGAAATGTTTTAAAAACTTTGAAGGGGGTCGTATAGAAGCATGGAATTTCAGGCGCATCCACAGGCCAGAATTCCTATGCGCTTAACACTACATGTACCAGGGAGCTCTAGCGAAGTACTTGGTATAACAAAGAATAGCAAAAGTATAGACATCATACGGATTTTTATTTCATATAAAAGTTTATTACATGTCTAAAAAAGGCTTTACAGAGGAGAATTTCTACAAAAAGAAAGATCCTAAGACTACAGCCAGGCGCAGCAAACTAACATGTGCCTCAAGCCAGACGCATCATCAGTCAGGTGCATCACTTCAGCGTCTCAGTCAGGCGTACTATTTCAGCATCTCAGTTATACGCATCATGAAGTCTCAGCATATGTACTCTACTTCGACCCGATCAAGTACTTCAACTAATGAAGCATTTATTGAGCAGAACCAGAGTGGACAACATCCCACTCTAGCTGAAGGAAGAGCTCTCCAAAGCCTAAAGAAGTGGAGAGCACCGCAATTCCGATCTGCGGCTAAAGGAGCAGCTTTTAACGCAACCAGAGTGGGCAACACCCCACTCTAGCAGGAGAAAGAGCTCTCCAAAGCCCAAGAAAGATGGGAGCACCATAATTCAGATCTGCGGCTCTTCCAGCATAACGGAGACAGGGCTCAAGCATCTCGATCTTTGGATGCAACAGGTACCTTCCACCTGCCTCAAAAGCCCGCGATTCTGACTTTTGGATGTAACAGTCACCTTCAAGTGCATGAATGAAGACAATTCGTCGCATCTTCACCCTCAGGAGCATCTTGTCAACAGAATGTGCTCGAACAAATAAGTTCATTTGGGAAGACGTGAGAGAACGAGAAGCAAACTCTCTCCTTGCTGCTATTTATAGGCCGGGCAAATCAAACCCATGTGCCAAATGGCGGGCTCTTCGAATCTCGTGTAATGAATTTGCATTTATGGTGATGAACCTGACGCTTCGAATTCGGCCAAGTCAAAACGGTTATTTAAAGCACTCGAGGAACGCAACAGTCGGACCAATAAAGACGCATCATGCAAATGGATGCACCGGTCACATACCGCATATCGTACAGACGCGTCCGTCGGTACCAAGCGCCCTGTATAGATGTGCCCAACAAAGTACAGATCCATACGTCCTAATCAACATGGACCCATGCACCTAGTGGAACGTAGATCAATGCGCCCACTCAACATCCATCACCCGTCAAAGAACATTAAATGCTGAAGTCCTGATACGACAGCAGCCATGCCTCGATGACAGAGCAGCAACAACTTTTACAGAAAATAAAGCACCGCTGATGTCAGCGTCATCATTACTCTCTTCCGGTGGTTACAAGCCACGTGGCCGCCCAACCATTCGTATGCGCCTCTGCAGCCATGCACCCAAACCTCTGTATGCGCTTCAAGAGCCATGCGCCTCAGAACTTCCTTTGATCCCTAAAGATAGAGGTCAAGTCGCTACTGAAGCTTCGCATGCGCCTCAAAAGCCGTGCGCCCAGACTAATTCGTGACTCCTGAAGGTTGTGAGCCAAAGTCATTTTATGCGCCCAATCCCTGGCACATCCTATCAGATTACCCTCCACCAAATCCGAGATCTTTGAGTTACGGACACGCGCCACGTGTCCTTTGACTCAATTCAGCCTATGAAGGGGTGCTAATCACCCAAGATCTTAGCAACTGAAAGATCCTCTCCCCTGCTACGTGTTAGCCCACAAAAGCAGCATGAAGAATTCAACCCATAAATGGTGGTGCGTCATCCATGCGCCTCCTGCAGCTTCAACCACATAGCGTCCCCATGTACAGGCGCATCCTACATATGCGCGCATGAGCAGCTAACCTGCAAGATATAAATAGATGGATCTTCTTCTTCTTCCACATGGATAGACAGACCTATATACACACACAGGAAGAGAGACAAATACAGACATTCAACGTCTTCTTCCTCTCCGCAAGCTCCAGCACCCAGAACAACTCAGACCTTCAGAGAACCGAGAACCATCGTCAGATCGTCAACGGAGTCAACGCATTACCACTCGCTTCTTTGACACAGGGACCCAGATAAACAAAAGTGTACTCCTAGGACTACATCTAAGCCCTATATTGTAACACTGTTCTGTTTGTAATTGAAATTGCAATCAAAAGATTTTAATGGCAAATAGGGACGATGTGGAAGAACGAAAATTATTAGGACCAGAGATGATCACGCAGACAGTGGAGACAATCAAGTTGATCAGAGTGCGACTTCGAGTTATGTATGACAGATACTGACACTATGCAGATCAACATCGTAGGCCTCTAGAGTTTGGTGTTGGTGACCAAGTATTTCTGCGAATTTTGCCTACTCGGGGTATCATCAGATTTGGAACCCGAGAAAAGCTTAGCATAAGATACGTTGGTCCATTTGATATTCTCGCTCAGGTAGACGATGTTGCTTATCGTCTTGCCCTTCCGTCTTTGCTACGTGATGTACATGATGTGTTTCATGTATCTTAGTTGCGTAGAAGATCTGAGTCTGTAACACCCAATTTTCTAAACAAGGGTAATTTTGAAATTTTGTATTTTTAATTATTTAATTATGATATTTAAATAATAATATAATTTTTGGTGATTTTTAATCATTTAAAACTATTTTAAAAATCATGACTTGTAATTTTGATGTGCAACTAGTGAAACTGTAGAGACAGTCTGACCTAGAGCCTAACCCTGTGATTTGGAATATCTATTTATCATTTTAGCCTAGGGATATTTTAGTCATTTTAAACTTTTGGGAATTATTTGGAATTATTATGAATTATTGAGATTTATTAGAATTTATATGATTTTTGGTATAAATTAATTAAGGGTTAATCTAGACTTGACTAGTGTTGACTTTGGAGCCTAACCTAGGAGCTAACCCTAGTTGGCGACCCTAGTCTAACTCTAGTTAACCTACTATTAGTCATTAGAATTTAGTTTTAAAGTAGGGAGGATTAGTTGGATGGAATTAGTCCATGACTAGTGACTTAAGTCAATGACTTATGACTTACCAATTTAAAGACTAGTGATTAAGCCATAGGCCCATGACTTAAGCCCAAAACCAATCCTAACCCAACCATGGCAGCCACTATTAGGGTTTTCCCTTGCCTATAAGTAATCTCTTAGGGTGTTCTTGCCTCTTTTTAGGTTTGCCCTAATTTTGGAGGAGAGGTATTTTCCCCTATGCTCTAAAATCCCATTTAATTCATTTTAACTCCTTTTTAATCCTAGTCTTTTGCAATAGGATCTAATTTATGTTTATTTACTGATTTTGGAGGATTACCTCAGTTTGTGTGCCATTTGGAGGATTGGAGTTGACATTTGGAATCCCCTTTTTGAAGCTTTTTCTTGAGTTTTGATACTCAATAGGTAAACCACCTAAACTCCTATTTCTTCCTGATTTCTTTGCATAATAGGTTAGGTTTAGGGGTTACCTAACTGTCCACAAGATTTGGGCACAATTTGTGTCCATTTCGTGTCCGTATCGGACACGTATCGTATTGGTATTGTAGGTGTTTGTAGAAATGACACATAGGAGTTGATTTTCGTATTTTTGAAATGTAATTGCATGGATTTGTAGATCTATGTGAGTGTATTAATTTTTGTGAAGGTGGTAGGGGGTTTCGTGTCCATTTGTGTCGTGTATTTTCACGTGGACACGCAGCACGAGCCCGTAGGCCGTGTCCTGCATCACGGGCCCTGTATTTCAGGATACAGGACACGTCGTATCCTGAATTTTTGTGGGAATCATGGGGCAATATCTGTCACCATGCTTCCAAAATTTGGGAGCATGACGTACACTACACGTGGAGAAATCGCAGTTGCATTGGCCACGCGCTATCGCGCACGGGCTGCTGTGCGCGTACACAGGCACGACTGACACGCATGTCGTGTCATGTCTGTGTGTCACGAGGACTCGATTCAGGGTGACCTAACCCTAGCCCTATCCTAGGCGAACCCATAGGCACGAGCACGTGTCCAAATTTGTGTCGTATCGTGCCCACGTGTGATGTGCACACGTGTACGATGCTGTCGAGTGCACAAGTTTCATGTGTCTGTGTTTGTTTATGATTGGACACGATTGTGTCCAGTTTATTGGACACTGGGATACCCCCAACACTCTCTCACATGACACATTCATTATCAACCTTCTAATTTGATTATTTAGTTGTTTTTCATTTCGAATTTGTCTATTCCTTATAAATTCTGATACCTAAACTGATTCACTGATTTCTGAGAAATTCGAATGAGCTAACTTGTTTTGAATGATTAAATTTTGCTGTTTGGTTCACCAAGTCATATCAGGGATTAACCAACCATGTTAGGTTTTTGATTAGCATGGAATTTTAGTGTCGAATTTTCATTTGGGCTTTTGATTTGAACAGTGGCCGATACACTGTTGAATGAACTAAAATATGAGAACTTAAAACAGTGTGTGCATTATGTGTAGACTGAGATTGGAAACTAAATCTGAAAATTATTCTTTTTGTGTGTAAAACCTGAGATGACTGAAACCTGGGAGCATTTTAAAAACCTGAGAATTTAAATGTGCTTAATTGAGTTAGTTCAATAGGATTTATGATTTGGGATAGTGATTGGTTTCGAATTTGCTTTAGGTTGGAATTGAGCTGTTGAATCACATGTTACATACACACTTTATTCTATATTCCTGTCAGTTTATACATTGTAACCCATTGTTTCCCATGCACCTTCATATGTAACACACACAGGACACTGATTCAGTCATGTAAACACTCACACGTATGAGTATATTCCTGTCACACACACACACACAGGTACACTATTACACACAAACATATATGGGAACCCTGTCACACAGGACACTGGTTTGTTACCCTTTCACACACAGTTTCCTTGTTTCACCAAGGCACTTTGACACACCTTCATCTAATGGATACACACACAAACACACACAGGACACTCAAATCTGAAAACAGTTTTCCTATTTGACCCTCACACACTCATTCACACATTATATCACATACACACACACACATGTCTATCTCTACATGAATATATATGAATATGTAATCTAGTACCTATATAGCTACCCTATATATATATATATATATATATATATATATATATATATATATATATATATATATATATAATGTGAGTGTAATATATATACTAATGTGAATGTGATATATGTAATATAATATAAATGTTACTTTTGCCTATATAAATAATATGTATATAGACATATGGGAAATTGGAATGTATATATATATAGAAATTATTGTGTGTGGCCTCAATGTGAATGTGATATATATTGATTGGTATAATGTATATATACATGATTTTATTATATGTGAAGTATGGTGTAGGCTATGGTACTAGACTAGTGTGGCTTATATGGTAGTTGGTTAGAGACCTAGATTAACTTGTTAAACCTAGGTTAGACTAATCTAGACTAGTGTTGACCTAGTTTGACTGTTAGAGTTGACTAGAGTTGACCAAGGGTTGACTTTAGCCTAGATTGACTTCAGACATCATGTAGATGCATTGTAGAAGTCTATTTTACTATTTTAGACATGTAGTGACTTGTACTGTTCTATAGGAGGCAGACACCACTCCTCGGACAGTATATTCTTTTCAGACATTCAGGATACCAGGCGAGTACACTCTCTGATCATTTCATATCTTGTTTAGGATTATATTTCCTGCTTTAGATTACTTTACTTGATGCTGACACATTGGTAACACGGATTGGTACTATATGGATCCCTTTATGAGATATTATCTCCCTCGGAAGCATTAGATACTCTTGTCTCGTGTGTTTTACTTACATCATGTATCTCGTGCTTCTATTATCATAAATTTTCATGAATCAGCTTGTGATTCCTGTACTCTCATGAATCACAGAGCCTTCACGAATCTTCATGAATCACTCATGAATCACCCTATATGGGCAGTAGTATAGTCATGAATCTTAACGTAACTTGACTGGATCCTTGTGTAT
>JANAVB010009999.1:6837832-6930332 GCA_029216955.1 Iris pallida
CTTCAAATACTATATACGATAAGATCATATACTACACCATATGTACAGAACATAGATGATTCACACTAATGTATGCTAGAATGAATTTTGGGTTGTGTATTCTGAGCGGCTGGCTTGGGGCGGGTGCGGTGGGCTTGGGACGGGTGCGTCGGGGCTATTTACAACTGATGCACACCCATAAGTACTCTTCATATATATATGCAACCGAACTACTGGGCGGCGGGCTTGGGACGGCGGGCTTTGGTCGGGGGCGGCGGGTGGCTTTGCTTCTCAAATTCATCTGAGTTTATATATTGGCTAAATAATGTGTTATCCATATTGGGTGTTCCATTAGTTTGGTGGTGTTTGGATTAGTAAATGTGAATATATATGGGGTTTGGATTCATGGTGTATATGTTCACTGTCTCAAGGACAGTGCGAGTTCTATCAGTTGTGTGCTTCTGTATAGATGTATATATCTATACATCTAGCTGTGATATACATATGTGTATGTGACAATCTCAGTTAGCGACGAACTAGTTACCGGTTAGCGACGGATATTTCCAGCTCCATTAATTGTATTAATCTACGGTACGACATGGTGACGGATATTCCCTGCAGCCATTCGACTGGCGAGGCAGAAACTTTGTTGCCGTAGATAAAGTTGCCTGTCCTCCGACCCTCATCCCTCGGCAATGATGATACGACAACCTATCACTATATCTTATATAGTAGTAGATGATGTCTTAGTATTACGTTAGTGAGTTCATCTTGATTCTGTTACGTACGTCCTTCAGATACTAGATACGATAAGGTTAACATATACTACACGATATGTATACAGAATATAGATGATTCACACTAATGTATGCTAGAATGAATCTTGGGTTGTGTTCTGAGCCATCCGTTCTCACACTTAAAACACATAGGAATTAGTAGTGTGAGAGCGCCGGAGAGAGTGAGAGTGCCGGAGGGGAGGAGGAGAGAGAGAGAGTAAAATGGTACGACATGGTGAAGTAGTACTGTATTTTGGCTCCATTCCAGCTCCATTTGAACTACGGTACGACATGGTGATCCGGACATAGTACTTGCAGCCATTCGACTGGCAAGGCAGAAACTATGTAGCCGTAGATAAAGTTGACTGTCTTCCGACCCTCATCCCTCGGCAATGATGATACGACAACCTATCACTATATCTTATATAGTAGTAGATGATGTCTTAGTATTACATTATGTGAGTTCATCTTGATTCTGTTACGCTCTTCAGTATAATTGATGTCTTTTCTTGGATAATTGGTGTGCATTAAATTCATATGTGCATATTTCGTCTATGTGATTTTTGGATATATACCTACGCTGGGTTATAAGCGATGATCTGATATACAAAGGAGGTGCTGCCGAAATTTTTGTAGACATTTGGATACATTGTATGTTCGGATATTTTTTTTATGTTTGGATAATTTAATGTTGGATATTGGATATATTGTGTTGGTAATATTTTGTTGGATATTGGATACGTTGGATATTGGTGTCGGATATGGATATTTTGCATATGGATATATGGTGTTGGATATTGGATACGTTGGATATTCGTGTTGGATATGGATATATGGTGTTGTATATGGATATTTTGCATGTTTGATATTGTGTTGGATGTGTTGCACAAACAGGAAAGAGCCTGTTTTCAGTATTTTTTTTTCAAAAATTAGAAGTTAGCGACGGACTGGCGACCACTCAGCGACGGATAGTCCGTCGCTAACTGGAGAAACTGAGTTTAGCGACGGAGTAGCGACGGAAAAAACCGTCGCTACCTGGAGCATTTCAATAAAGCGACGGATTGGCGACGGACCATCCGTCGCTATCTGTAGGAGTTTTCATGTATCGACGGATTGGCGACGCAATATCCGTCGCTACCTGGAGAATTTTACATTGAGCGACGGTTTAGCGACGGAACGTCCGTCGACCTAGTTCTGTTTGATGTCCATAAATTTTGCTGTTAGCGACGGATGTTTTGTCGCTGATACGCTTTTACCGACAAATTTACGACGGATTAGCGACGGATATTGCGTATCAGAAAATCACTGATACGGTTTTGCTGACTCTTTAGCGACGGAGTATTCCGTCGCTAAACCTATATCTTGATACATGTTTTGACGAAAGCTAGTCGGTAATCCGTCGCTATATATATTTAAATGAGCCGACGGTATTCCGTCGCTAAGTCGTCGCTGAGCGACGGAGTAGCGACGGATATGTTTTAGCGACGAGGTTATTCCCGACGGCTGTTTTACCAAAATATCCGTCGGTAATCCGTCGGTATTTATTTTTGGCGACGGAATACCGACGGATAGGGCCGTCGGTAAATTGATGTATTTTGGTAGTGAATATCCGCACTTGTTTGACTCAGAAGGTATATTTATTCTTATGCCTTAGAAACATGTTTCCATGCTTGAATTGCACCCGCTAGGGGTGGATGATTGTTTTCTAATGCCTGCTAGAATTGACGGAATTGTATGTGTAGTTAGTCTTGTAATTAGGATCTTGCTTGCCTTGATTTCTCTATCTTATCTTGGCAGAAATTCCGAGGACAATATTTTTTTAAGGAGGGTAGAGATGTCACTCCCTGATCCCGACATACGTATTTTTATTTTTTGATTCATGTATAAAGTATTTGTATATGTGCACCTTTAATTTATTGTTTTACTAATTGTTGCATATAGCATTTAAACATGTCATTAGTTACATGGTAGAGCATGATTAAGACTAGGGTTTGGTGGAGCCAACCCTTATCCACTATAAATAATCTCTTCCACACTCTCTTTCCTCATTCACTCTCTCATTCATTTCCCTCAACCACCAACCCACTTAGGCAAGTACAACTTGCTCAAAAGTGGAGATTTGTGTATTTTCATTCTTGATTTTTTTTCTTTTGATATTATTTGTCTATATTGTTCTTCTCATCATCCTCTACAAGTTTAGTACTTGGTATTTTCGGTTTTTATGGATGAATTTTTGTAGATCTAAGTTTATATTATTTTTGGTTTTCTTAGATTTTGATCTATCAAACTTACTAGTTTTCAAAAACTAATTATTCCATGTGGTAGAGAATTTGATTTTACAGAATTTTGACCTTTGAAAAGTTAGATTTTGACTTGTTTTGAGGAAGTTATGACCAAGTAAGATTTGGACATCTTCTATGTTCATCTGTCCTAGTTCTGGCAGGGACGATGAATAGTATTGGCCGTATAGTACCAGTCCGCATAGCTGTATAGTGCTGACCGCATAGTGCCAGTCCGTATAGATGCATAGTGCTGGCCGCATAGTGTCAGTCCGTATAGCTGCATAGTACTAGCCGTATAGTGCCAGTCCGCATAGCTGCATAGTGCTGGTCGCATAGTGCCAGTCGACGTAGCTACATAGTGCTGGCCATATAGTGCCAGTCCGCATAGATGCATAGTACATGGCCGTATAGTGCCATTCCGCATAGCTGCATAGTGCCTGGCCGTATAGTGCCAGTCCGCATAGATGCATAGTACCTGGCCGTATAGTGCCTGACCGCATAGATGTATAGTGTCTATTTTGGCAGTTTTTGGCTGTTTTATGTCTTATTTGACTGATTTGTGGCCAGAATTTCTCCTAACTCAAATAAAAGTTGTAGATCTTTATCTTGGCTTCAAGAATCTTCTTGTCTCACTTAAACCAGAATTCATATGTGACTTATGGCACCTTGTGCACCTTGCACCTCGCGCACCTTTTGATCCTTGCACCTTGTGCACCTTTCACCTTACACTTTAGCCCATGCGCCGTTTATGCCACATCATGACTTGTGATCACTTTATATCCTAAGTGCGTAGTGCCCTCTTGTTCTCTTTCTTCTTGTGTCTTGGTCCTCATTCCTGATCTGACTACCTATGCGTGTGCTGGATAAACCTATGTGTATACAAAGGTACAATCTATGCAAGCACCGAGGTGCTCTCCTATGTGCTAAGTGTTCCTACGTGATACCTGCCGGTACATCCAAGAGTCCAGCATTTACATAGCGAATGGTCAGTAGCAATGACATGGTATGTGTTGAGTGTTGCATTACACCAAGAAGGGGTACATACGTATGACTCCATGAGCCAGTACGGATCCATTCTTGGGGTACTCGTACATTGTACGACATCTAGGGGAGTGAGCATGTGACCACGACATCTGAACTCAGAGGATAACCTAGGGATTAACTAGGCAACTAACTTGGTAGATGCATTAGGTGGGAAGAATCCCGAGATCGTACCATACTAGCCATCCTAGGTCCAGTCCTGACGTGTCGGGTTGGCCACCACGGACATAGTTTCATTCGCCTATAACGGATGACTATATCCGACTTCTACGAGCTATGTGTTATATGTTTTAGCACGGTAGCCCTCCGGAGGACCGGCCGGTGCATAATCAATATGCTATATGTTTAATAGTTTGGCTAGCCCTGATGGGTTTATACGATCTGAGGATCCCTTTTATCAGTATCGTGGGGATAACTTCACAAAATATAAAAAGCCGCAGGAATGAATAGCCACTTGAAAAATGACTTGACTGCGCCTTGTACCTTCCTTTAGTAGTCGAGGGACATAGACTGTCATGGTGCGTGGTCCAACCCATGTCCTTGTTTGGTTGTTGGGTTGGTCTATCGTGCTATGACAGGATGTGGACCGAGGTTACGACCGGGAGCTTTTATTATTACTAGTATTATTATTTTTATACTTGGGTTTTATCTCACTCTTTTGTACTCCCTTGTGGTACTTGCTATTCGGGACTGACCCCGCTGGTTTTGTTTGGCCAGATCACGTAGCAGAGCCTGAGGATCCGACCTTCCTCCCTGACGTCAATAGTACATACTAGGAGCATGGCTGGCGGGGGACTTGAGTAGGTTTCTTCTCCACCACTCTAGTTTTCATCACTTATGTTCTGGCGTTTAGCTACCGGCACCTGTTTAGCCGGTTAATCTAGATATTTTGTCTTTAAATAATTGTAATTAAATCAGACTGCAGCTGAATACGATTATGTACCTATGACTCTCTGGGCTAGCTAACTTATAAAGCTAGATCCCCATGATCATTTTGATGAAACGTCATGGACGCCTTACTGCTTTATCTTATATGCTCATTAATTGATGTTTTCTTGCTCTGAATGTTTGAGACATAGATGCTCTGTGAGACCATAGGAGACTTGATTGTAACATGCACCCCCTTATCTCTTGACAGCCACGATCGCCGTATGACGTTTGCATACCTCATATGGAGTAGCTGGCCTAGTCCGTCTTCGTATTCCGGTACTGGGGCATGACATGTTATGTCTAGGTTCATGACGGTGGCATGTTTGACCCGTTAAAGTTCTCGTTATACACCCAAGTTTTGGAGTTGTTGCAATAAAAGTTGGCACTGAGTTGTATATTTATGACTAGTCATGTTCATGTGTTGATACACCTACCAAAAGATGATATTTTTCTTCTTCTAATATTATTAAAAAATTAGATAAAAATTCAAATTATAGTAAAATAATTTAAATACATTTTAATAAAAATGTGTTATAGATATATTTTTAGAACTTTGGTTATATGTTTAGATAGTACTATGTAGTAAGTAAATATGATATGAATATTCAATATATTTTAATTTGGATTTATTATAGATATGTTTACGGGATTTTAGATATATGTTTATGATTATTTTTTTTACTTAAGGTATATACATATGGTTGTAGTTGGAATAATTTTTTTTAATTACATGAGAATGTACATACGACTTAGACGACTCATTTTGAACCATTTTTAAAGCCCTTTAAAATAGTAAAGATATTATTTTATTATAACATATATATTTGTTCGGACAAGGGATTTCAATTCTTCCTTTTGAGAGTAAAACAGTAATGTTTCCTCTTGACATGAACACGAAGATGAAGTAAATGTTTTCTACTTCAGCCACTGAAGATAGAGATAGTTGACACATGATATATACTAGACATATTCACGTGCGATGCACGAGAAAAAAAATTAAAGTAAATTAGATAGAAATTTAAATAATATTAAAATAGTTTAAATATAATTTTAGTGTATTTTAATCAAATTTTGTTATATATATTCTTTTAAAACTTTGAATATATGTTTAGATAATACCATATAGTTAGTTTAAATATTGAATATATTTTTAATTTAGATTTGATATATATATATATATATATATATATATATATATATATATATATATATATATATATATATATATATATATATATATATACGAAAGCAGAGGAGCAGAAGATAAGAAGAGGTAGAAGGAAGTCTTTTATTAAGCACACAGTAGTAGTACAAGCTTACAGAAAAGGAAGGAAATGAAAAACTGAACTGAAATTTGCACACTGAGAAAGAGGGCGCAGCCCCTTATTTATACATAACTCATTGATGTAATGAGTCCGCCATCTGTCAGTTACCAGGCCATCTGTCGGTAGGAGAGTGTAGGTCGACCTTACTTTAAGAAAAGTAAAGGAATCGTGTGAAACCCAGTTTCTGTATTTGAAATGTTATTATAATTAATATTAATGTTATAATATTTATTGCTATTATTATTAGTATTATTTTTTAGCGTTAAAATCAATTTCGAAAATTATTAACTAATATTAATGTCGGTAGGAGAGTGTAGGTCGACCTTATTTTTCTCTCCTCCTCTCACGTTCACTCTCCTAATTCTTCTCTACACCATAAACCCATTCCCCACCTCTCCTCTTTTATTCCCACTCTCTCCAGAGAACCACCTCAACTCCTCTCTACCCCTCTTCATCAGAGAACAACTCTCTCTCTCTCTCTCTCTCTCTCTTTCTCTCTACACAAGATCAAAACCCTCTACACACTCTCCCACCCACTCTCCCACCCACTCTCCCTCACAACTTCCCGCAGCCCCTACCCGTGGATCCGAGCTCCCCGCGCGGCCAACTTCCGCCGCGACCCAGCGCCCTTCCCGTCGGCCTCCTCCCCTTGTCCGCCGGAGCCGCGCCGCCCCGAGCCCCCAGCGGCGCCCCGCGACCGACGCCGCACGGCCGACCCCCTGCGCCCCTTCGCCGACCCTTCTCGGCGCCCCTCCGACCGTCGGTCGCCGCTTCCCGGCGACCCCAGCGGCCTCCCCGACCAGATCCAGCCGCGCGCCCGTCCCCGAGGCAACGCCCCCGGTTCCCAGCGCCTCCCCGCGCTCTCGCGCCCTCGTCCAGCGCTGTCCAGCGCTTCGGCTGTTCCCTTTTGCTTCGGTTCCCGTGAGCCTGCGCCCCGCTGATCCGGACAGTACAGACAGTATTGTCCGCGGGTTCCCGACTTGCTGTTCCCGTCTTTCTTTGTCTATAACTTGCATCTGAGAGCTCTAGCCGAGCAACCCAAGGTATAACCCCTGTCATGTCCCATTTTCTTCAGTCTATGATGAGATTGGTCCCCGATTCCCTCCTGGAAATTCGATTTTTAGCGACGTTGTAGTTTTGGAACCTTCGGAAAGGTTCTGTTGGTTGTTTTGATTTTTCGAAACTTTTCGGAAAATGGATTTCGTTATATTTTGGGTTTTTGGATTTTCCGGTAGCGTGCTGTGACGTTTTGGTTGGATTCGAACTCCCGAATTTGGTTCGGGTCGTTCCGAATTAATCTGTGGATTGGTTATAGATTATTTTATATATATATATATATTTTGGGATTTCTTGGTTTGGGATTTGCAGGAAAAAGATTGGCATATTTCCCAGTTTTTGGGTTGACCAAAAACAGAGGAGATGCTGCCGAATTTTTTCGTAAATTCAATTATATTTTAAAAATGATTTCAAAATAGATTTTAGAATTTTATTAAATATTTGGATTTTGGGCGACGACCGTATCGGTCAATGGGCCCCGGCTAAGTGCAAACGAAAGCGGCTTCGCCGGACGTTGAGGCATTAGCCTAGTTGACGATTGGACCATATCTGAGACTCATCAAACATTTATTTTTAACTTATTTTATCAATACTATTTATTTATTCATAATTATTTATAGGAAGTTTAGGACTAACGACCATTTTTGTCTTATTTTAATTTATATAAATAAATTGTAATGGGCATAAGCCCAGCTGGTTGTTGGTTCTGTAACTGTAATTTGGTAGTGTAGGATTTTTGGTTATTTGCTGATTTTACGAGTTTTTGTAGCGTACGAATAAATTTAATAAAAGTTATTTTCATATAAAAATTAATAAAGATTTTCTCACCTAAAATCTACAAGTTTTAATATTAACTAACGATCATGTATTTCTCACTAAAATAAGAAATTTAGTTTTATATTTATAGTTACTAAAATACAAAGTTTTAATCAATTAAATTAGTATTGACGAGTTTTCCAAAATACAAAGTTTAAACGATCTTTTCCCTCGTTATAAATTCAACGCACCGATAATCGTAATGCTGTTTGTGTTTTGTTAAATAAGAATTAAAATGGATTATGACACAATTAGAGATTTCAACTAGCGTAGCTAGATTGGTAACCCTAGAATCTGAGTAAATTTCTCGAATGTAGGAATTCGAGGACGATTCTGAATTTCCATCTCGAAGTCTTCATCCTCTCCAGTCAAGTCCATTTTGAGGCAAGTATAGTTTGTGTTAGTTTTACAGTTATTTTAATAATCGCTTTACTTCAAGTTTAAACCACGATGCAAACACGAAACTCTCTCTGAGAGTACTAATTGTGACTACTGTACTGATTGGGGACTGGGAGAATAGAGTAATGTTTATGACCACATCCAACTGTAACTTAGAACTGTATTAGCTTACCCCTCATACACACGGGGATAAGCCGAATCATATCAATAGGATACAACTGTACATCCCAAGCCGGTCATATTCATTGCCTATTCAAATCACACTATTTTACTGCTAGAAAACTGTTCATTTCTAAACTGTTTAAAAGTGCATGATTCTATTATTCATTTTAACTGTTTTAAATTAGCATGAATTGTACTTTGCTCCCTCTTGATTGGAGATATATTTTTAGGGGACATTGAGGATGCTGAGCTGTTATACAGCAGTTACTACGACCCTGTTCTGTACCCCGTAGTGCTGCCAGAGTCCCCATTGGAGGACGTTGGGACTGAGGCCGATGAACCGGCTGATTAGATAGTTTTTCTTTTTCAGCATTATTGTTTATTTTAAACTATGTTATTTATTTCAGTACATTTTTCAGTTGTATTTCATTTTAAAGTTTAATAAAGTTTCATTTCCGAATTTGAATTGTGACAAATATAGTGGTTGTGTATGGTTACCTGCTAATGGAACAGCTTACTGCCGCTGTCTCAACAACGGTACAGGCTGGGCATGATCCGGTTTGACCCAATTATTTGGGGTCGGGTCGTGACATGTTTTTAGTGGTGGCCCATGCAGGTTAATACAACAACCTACGAAAACATACCAAGAAACAATTAGAACACTAGAACATTGATTTGTCACAACATAGGTCTGAATTATATATAAATAAATATTTTTGTTTGATTATAGACTGGTAGGATACCTTGCTTATGTTTGTACCCTAAACCTTCCAGATTATGGCCAAAGGGAAGACTACCCAATCCGGCCCTGCTAATGATGATGTGTCATCTACTGATCACACCCCATCTCTTCAAGCACGCCGGGACCCACCTCAGTTGCAGCTGACTGACCGCCCCCATGCTGCACCAGCACCCCGACCCGTTTACGCTACTACAGCGCAAACGGTAGAACCTGCGCATTCCCAGGCTGAGCCACAGACCCCTGCGGTAGTGGCCGCACCAGCTGCACCACCAGTGCCCGTGGATCCCACTGATCTAGTGGGTATGCTACGGGGAGTGCTTGAAGCACAGAGAGCTCAGGCGGAAGCTCATCGAGAACAGACTGCAGCCCAAGCTGCAGCCCATCGCGAGCAGATCGCGATTATGAGAGAAGGCATGGAGAATGCCCACAACGTGGCTATGGCTGCCCTCGAGAGAGGAGGAACCACTTCATCGGAGCCACGACCTGCCAAGGTAAGCATGATTCAAGAGTTAAGTTATATTTCATTAAGGCCATTATTTTGATTAGAGGCGTATTAATACATGAAGGTCGGAGATATAGAGAGCTTCAAGAAGCAAGGCCCTCGACCTTTCAAAGGAACCGAGGGTATCATCTACGCCGATGAATGGCTAGACAGTATGGAGCGTCTCTTGAGCGTCGCTCGACTACCGGAGGACCTCAAGACCGAAGCAGTAGGACTCCAGCTACAATATGTGGCGAGCACCTGGTATCGGAATGAACCCCGACTCTAGGACAAGAAGCTCGACTGGGACACCTTCAAGAGGCTGTTCCGCAGGAAGTTCTTCCCAACATCTGAGATGCGGGAGAAGGAAAGGCAATTCCAGGACCTGAAGCAGAGGAACATGACGGTCAGCGAATATGCGACAGAGTTCGGCCGACTTAGCCACTTTGCCCAGAACCTGGTTGCTGACCCCAAGGATCGTGCTGAACGATTCAGGTATGGATTAAGAGAAAAGATTCGTACCCCTGTGATCGCAGGTGGCGCCAAGACATATGAGAGGATCCTGATACGAGCTCAGGACGTGGAGAAGAGCCAGCTTCCTCGATCCAAGAGGGAATATCCTGGAACTAGCAACTTCCAGGGTAACCAGAAGAGGCCCAACAACAACAACAACAGGCCTTCGCACCACCAACAGCAGCACCATCAAGCAAGGACAAATGATAGAGTGCCTCAGAAGCAGATCCCTGTCTGTGATTTTTGCAAGAGGCCAAGACATCCGTCGAACATATGCAGAAAGAAGCTAGGACACTGCCTGGTCTGTGGGTCTGCCACCCACCAAGTGAGGGACTGCCCCTCATCAGTTCACCGGACCAGAACCAATCAGTAAAGAGCTCCCCTACCCACTCAGCAACAACGGTTCGGACAGCACCAGCAGAAGACCGGACGAGCTTTTGCCCTAGCAGCTGATGAGCAGGAACCAGAGCAGGAACCTACCGCTGATGTCATCACAGGTTCCATTTATGTGTTTTCACATCCTGCTCTAGCATTATTTGATTCAGGTGCATCACATAGTTTCATATCATCAAAGTTTATTTCAGCACACCACATAGATTCGGGACTTAGCAAGGTGATTAGTAGAGTTATGACCGGTGGTGGACCCATACCCATCATTGAGGCTTGTAATTGTCCCATAACTATCTCTGGACATCAGTTCTTAACACCTTTACTAGTAATGCCCCTGTCAACTATGATGTAGTCCTAGGGATGGACTGGTTAAGTGAACAGCATGCGCTGATAGATTGTCACCGAGGACGTGTCATCTTCAGCCCACCAGGAGAACCGGAGTTTGAAATCTCTCGAGCTCCGGATGACATGACGAGTGTTACCTACTCCTCAATCACCGAAGAACCCGGGCCTCCTCGCCCTATCATCGCGGAATTTATGGACGTCTTTCCAGATAGTCTTCCAGGATTGCCGCCGGATCGAGGTATGGAATTCACCATTGATCTAGTACCCGACTCTTCCCCTATTTCTCGGGGATGCTACAGAGTCAACCCCAAGGAGGCCAAGGAGATGAAGGATCAGATCGACGAGCTTAAGGCACAAGGATTTATCAGAGACGGGGCTTCACCCTGGGGAGCACCAGTTTTGTTCGTGCCCAAGAAGGATGGAACCGTACGGATGTACATTGACTGCCGGGCGCTGAACAATATCACCATCAAGAACAAGTACCCTCTGTCCCGGATCGACGACCTGTTTGATCAACTGAGTGGAGCCAAGGTATTCTCAAAGATAGATCTCAGATCAGGCTTCCATCAAATCAAGGTCAGGAAGGAGGATATTCCCAAGACGGTGTTCAACACCAAGTATGGGCAATTTGAATTCTTGGTCATGCCGTTTGGACTGACAAATGCTCCTGCGGTATTCATAAACCTCATGAACAAGGTTTTCCATGAATATCTGGATCAGTTTGTTGTTGTCTTCATCGACGACATACGGATCTACTCGAAGACTGAGGAAGAGCATGAAGAGCACCTGAGGAAAGTGCTGAGCACCTTGAGGAAGGAGAAGCTCTATGGTAAGCTATCCAAATGCGAATTCTTTTTAGACAAAGTAGAATTTTGGGGCCATGTTGTCACAGAAAAAGGAATTTCGGTGGATCCAAAGAAGATAGCTGCTATTGAGAAGTGGACTGCACCAAGCTCGGTTGCAGAGATCAGAAGCTTTCTGGGTTTAGCTGGCTACTTCTGGAAGTTCGTGAAGGATTTCTCCAAGATTGCTGAACCAATGACGAAGCTTACCAGGAAGAACGAGGAATTCATATGGTCTGAAGCTTGCCAGTCAGCTTTTGAGGAACTGAAGAAGAGGCTTACAACAGCGCCGATACTTGCGCTACTCGCAGGTACCGGCAGTTTCTCAATTTATAGTGATGCTTCCGGTAAGGGACTGGGCTGCGTTCTTCAACAACACGGAAAAGTGATTGCTTATGCATCTAGGCAATTACGGACTCATGAGAAGAACTATCCTACATGTGATTTGGAGCTGGCAGCGGTGATATTTGCTTTGAAGCTATGGAAACACTACCTGTATGGAGAGAGAGTGGAAATATTTACAGACCACAAAAGTCTGAAATATGTTTTCACTCAGAAGGAGCTGAACATGAGACAGAGGCGATGGCTAGAGCTGATGAAGGATTTTGACATCAACCTGCAGTATCATCCGGGTAAGGCTAATGTTGTTGCAGATGCACTTAGTCAATACCCGATGGCAATGTTCTTGACCAAGGAACGTCATCTACTGGAGGACATGGAGAAGCTTGGATTAGAGATTGTACTTCCCGAGGAGGAGATAAAGAAACTTGGAAGAGAAGCCATCGTACCAGGAGATGAATCATCAATGATGCAGTTGCAAGTGCGTTCGAGCCTTATAGACAGAGTCAAGGAGGCACAATTCCAAGACGAGACGCTTTGCAAACTCAGAGACCAAGTGCTGGCAGGAACACTTGAAGGATTCTCAATCGCCAGTGACAGAGCACTGAAGAATGGTACGAGACTTTACGTACCAACTGGCGAACTGAGGAACGAGCTGATGCAAGAAGCGCACCAGTCACAGTATTCCATACATCCTGGAGCCAACAAAATGTATCGGGATATGCGGACTATAGTATGGTGGTACGGAATGAAGAAAGACGTATCCAGGTATATGGCTAGATGTTTAATTTGTCAGCAAGTTAAAGCTAGCAAACAGAGACTAGCAGGATTATTGCAGCCGCTTGACATTCCGGAGTGGAAATGGGAGCACATAACAATATATTTTGTATCGGGACTGCCTCGATCCCAAGGAGGGAAGGATGCCATTTGGGTTATTGTGGACCGACTGACGAAGTCAACTCACTTTATCCCCTTCAAGATTGGTTTATCCACCGAGAAGTTGGCAGCACTATACATGCGGCACATCTACCGAATTCATGGAGTTCCGGTAAGTATCATATCTGACAGAGATACTAGATTTATCTCTCACTTTTGGAAGAGTTTGTATGACAGCTTGGGAACCCAAATGAAGTTCAGCACCGCCTACCACCCTCAGACTGACGGGCAGTCAGAGAGAACAATCCAGACGCTAGAAGACATGCTGAGATCCTGCGTCCTGGAATTTGGAGGGTCTTGGGAAGACCATTTGCACTTGGTAGAGTTCTCTTACAACAACAACTACCAAGCTAGCATCGACATAACACCATTCGAGGCACTCTATGGATGTCGTTGCCGCACTCCACTTGCTTGGGACGACGTCGGAGAACGAGTGTTTCTTGGACCTGAGATGGTGACCGAAGCAGCAGAGAAGGTGAGAATGATCAGAGACAAGCTCAGGATTGCCCAAGACAGACAGAAGCATTGGGCCGATAGCAGCAGACAGCCTTTGAAGTTTGAAGAAGACGACAGTGTATTTGTGAATATCTCGCCTACCAGAGGAACAATCCGTTTCGGCAGAGCAGGAAAGCTAAGCCCCAGGTATATTGGTCCATTTGAAGTACTTAACATGATTGGAGAAGTGGCTTATCGGGTGGCTCTACCCCCAAGTCTCGAAGGCGTCCACAACGTCTTCCATGTCTCGCAGCTGAGACACTACATTTCGTACCCGAGCCATATCTTGGAACATTCAGAGCTGGAGATTGGACCCAGCCTCACAGTGCCGGAGAAGCCAGTAGCAATTTTGGACAGAGACGAGAAGAGAACCAGGAACTCTGTGACGCCGATAGTCAGAGTTATGTGGCGGCACAACTCACCAGGCGAGTCGACCTGGGAGCGAGAGGACTAGATGCGGGAGCAGTACCCGTACCTGTTTGAGACTTGAGGTAACCCCCTAACCTTGCCTTTAATTTCGAGGACGAAATTTTCTAAGGAGGGAAGATTATGAAACCCAGTTTCTGTATTTGAAATGTTATTATAATTAATATTAATGTTATAATATTTATTGCTATTATTATTAGTATTATTTTTGAGTGTTAAAATCAATTTCAAAAATTATTAATTTGGTTTTTGGGTGCTGACCCAGACCCGAGCCCGAACCCAGACCTGGACCTAATCCTATTTCTAAAAAAAAATCTGGCTTCTAGTTATATATATATATATATATATATATATAAATATATATATATATATATATATATATATATATATATATATATATATATACACACACACATTTGAGTTGGTCCACGTTGGACCAACTCCTCCACCCTTCCCTTATTTTCCTCTTCTCCTCTCACGTTCACTCTCCTAATTCTTCCCTACACTATAAACCCATTCCCCACCTCTCCTCTTTTATTCCCACTCTCTCCAGAGAACTACCTCAACTTCTCTCTACCCCTCTTCATCAGAGAACAACTCTCTCTCCCTCTCTCTACTCAAGATCAAAACTCTCTACACACTCTCCCATCCACTCTCTCTCACAACTTCCCGCAGCCCCTACCCGCGGATCCGAGCTCCCCGCGCGGCCGACATCTGCCGCGACCCAGCGCCCTTCCCGCCGGCCTCCTCCCCTTGTCCGCCGGAGCCGCGCCGTCCCGAGCCCCCAGCGGCCTCCCGCGCCCGACGCCGCACGGGCAACCCCCTGCGCCCCTTCGCCGACCCTTCTCGGCGCCCCTCCGACCGTCGGCCGCCGCTTCCCGGCGTACCCAGCGGCCTCCCCGACCAGATCCAGCCGCGCGCCCGTCCCCGAGGCAGCGGCCCCGAATCCCAGCGCCTTCCCGCGCTCTCGCGGCCTCGTCCAGCGCTGTCCAGCGCTTCGGCTGTTCCCTTTTGCTCCGGTTCCCGTGATCCTGTGCCCTGCTGATTCGGACAGCACAGACAGTGCTGTCCGCGGGTTCCCGACTTGCTGTTCCCGTCTTTCTTTTTCTATAACTTGCATCTGAGAGCTCTAGCCGAGCAACCCAAGGTATAACCCCTGTCCCGTCCCATTTTCTTCAGTCTATGATGAGATTGGTCCCCGATTCCCTCCTAGAAATTCTGTTATTAGCGACGTCATAGTTTTGGAACCTTCGGAAAGGTTCTGTTGGTTGTTTTGATTTTCCGAAACTTTTTGAAAAATGGATTTCGTTATATTTTGGGTTTTCGAATTTTTCGGTAGCGTGTTGTGATGTTTTGGTTGGATTCGGACTCCCGAATCTGGTTCGGGTCGTTCCGAATTAATCTGTGGATTGGTTATGGATTATTTTATATATATATATATATTTTTTGGGATTCCGTGGTTTGGGATTTGCAGGAAAAAGATTGGCATATTTCTCAGTTTTTTGGTTGACCAAAAATAGAGGAGATGCTGCCAGATTTTTCCGTAAATTCAATTATATTTTAAAAATGATTTCAAAATGGATTTCGGAATTTTATTAAATATTTGGATTTTGGGCGACGACCGTATCGGTCAATGGGCCCCGGCTAAGTGCAAACGAAACCGGCTTCGCCCGAACGTTGAGGCATTAGCCTAGTTGACGATTGGACCATATCTGAGACTCATCAAACATTTATTTTTAACTTATTTTATCAATAATATTTATTTATTCATAATTATTTATAGGAAGTTTAGGACTAACGACCGTTTTTGTCTTATTTCAATTTATTTAAATAAATTGTAATAGGCATAAGCCCAGCTGGGTTGTTGGTTCTGTAACTGTAATTTGGTAGCGTAGGATTTTTGGTTATTTGCTGATTTTGTGAGTTTTTGTAGCGTACGAATAAATTTAATAAAAGTTATTTTCATATAAAAATTAATAAAGATTTTCTCACCTAAAATCTACAAGTTTTAATATTAACTAACGATCATGTATTTCTCACTAAAATAAGAAATTTAGTTTTATATTTATAGTTACTAAAATACAAAGTTTTAATCAATTAAATTAGTATCGACGAGTTTTCCAAAATACAAAGTTTAAACGATCTTTTCCCTCGTTATAAATTCAACACACCGATAATCGTAATGCTGTTTGTGTTTTGTTAAATAAGAATTAAAATGGATTAGGACACAATTAGAGATTTCAACTAGCGTAGCTAGATTGGTAACCCTGGAATCTGAGTAAATTTCTCGAATGTAGGAATTCGAGGACGATTCTGAATTTTCATCTCGAAGTCTTCATCCTCTCCAGTCAAGTCCATTTTGAGGCAAGTATAGTTTGTGTTAGTTTTACAGTTATTTTAATAATCGCTTTACTGCAAGTTTAAACCACGATGCAAACACGAAACTCTCTCTGAGAGTACTGATTGTGACTACTGTACTGATTGGGGACTGAGAGAATAGAGTAACGTTTATAACCACATCCAGCTGTAACTTAGAACTGTATTAGCTTACCCCTCATACACACGGGGATAAACCAAATCGTATCAATAGGATACAACTGTACATCCCAAGTCGGTCATATTCATTGCCTATTCAAATTACACTGTTTTACTGCTAGAAAACTGTTCATTTCTAAACTGTTTAAAAGTGCATGATTCTATTATTCATTTTAACTGTTTTAAATTAGCATGAATTGTACTTTGCTCCCTCCTGACTGGAGATATATTTTTAGGGGACATTGAGGATGCTGAGCTATTATACAGCAGTTACTACGACCCTGTTCTGTACCCCGTAGTGCTGCCAGAGTCCCCATTGGAGGACGTTGGGACTGAGGCCAATGAACCGGCTGATTAGATAGTTTTTCTTTTTCAGCATTGTTGTTTATTTTAAATTCTGTTATTTATTTCAGTATATTTTCCAGTTGTATTTCATTTCAAAGTTTAATAAAGTTTCATTTCTGAATTTGAGTTGTGACAAATATAGTTGTTGTTGTACGGTTACCTGCTAATGGAACAGCTTACTGCCGCCGTCTCAACAACGGTACAGGCTGGGCATGATCCGGTTCGACCCAATTATTTGGGGTCGGGTCGTGACAAATCGTCTTTACTTTAAGTCACATTAAAACTTTTATGTCGACTTTACTTTATGTAAAGTAAAGGAATCTTCCCAAAAGTTTTGTCGACCAAGAAAGAAAAGGTTCACGGACGGACCACATTATTTTGGAACTATTCTCCTCCATCTTTTGCCTTCTTCTGTTCTTCAGCATTTGAGGATGATGACTCGGCACATAATAGAGTCAGAGCCTTTTGGTACATAGTATCAAAATCTTCTTCATCATCTGGATTCTGAAAATCCTCCATAGAAATATCAGGCTGAATTGGAACTGTATCTTCCATATTAAAATCAGCAATGAATTGGGCTTGAAAGTATTGAAAGCATCTTTTCTTTCATTCTTCTTCTGTAATATAGGGGTTCTTTCTAATCAAAGAAGCTTTTAATTTCTTGATTGGACTATTTTCCATTATATCTTGTTTTAACTGCTTCTCAATAAGTACCTCATTTACTTTGATATTAGCCTGAATTTTGGCTAATTTCTCATTCTCATTGATTCGTTCCCACCATTTTATATGGAACTTTCTGACTAGTACTGGGATATTCAGGGCATTAATCTCTCCCTGGAGAGTCCATTTCATAATAAATGGAATGTCATTTTGTACAAAGAAGTGAAGGGTACTCTCACCTTCAAAAAGATGTTCTTTTTGACAAGGAACCGAAGAATTTACCCAATTAGGAAAACTTTCCTTAATAGAAACAGGCAAAATATCAATGGTTGCCCCAAGTAGCAGCCACCAATTATAGAACCATGTAGGGATATCCAGGCTGAGTATTTCTGGACAGATTTTTAGAAACCAAGTATGTTTTTTATTAGTGTTTTGATAATAAAACACTTTGTAAAAAGCATCAACATATTCCCAGTAAGTATAGACTAAGGCCGGTTTATCACGAACGGTACTGGTCATAAAGGAATTAGGGTTTAAGCCCCAAGATTGTGGAGTTATCACCCTTTTAATAATAGTTTTGCTATAGATTATATCAGAAGTAGGATCATTAACCTTCTGATAGTAGTGTTGGATTTCCACTAATTTGGAAACTAATTAAATTCCCTCGTACATATTACGGGTTTTATGGAATCTTGGAAACATGCTAAGATCCATGTAGTGAGCCATCAATTTCCATGGCTCAAACAGAAGGGGCACTTTTTCACGACTAATTTGAATAATTTCTTCAGACTTTATTTTCTGAAGAAAAACTGGTTCCTTATCAACCACGTCTTTAAAGGAGGGAGAAGACTGATTTTCTTTCCCTTTGGTAGAACCAGAATCGGGTCTGGACCCTGGAAATGTTTTCTAGCAACGGGTCTAGGAACCCATGGTTGCTTACCCTTTTGACTTGACATCCTGCAAAAATTCACGAGTTAAAAATTCAGGAAGAGAATTCTCATTTTCACGTATATATTCAATATCAAAACCAAATATAGCTAATTCAGCCTGCCATCGTGCAAGTATTTGTTTGGATGTTAAATTTTTTACATCCTTTTCTAGGACTGTCTTAACGGAGCTACAATCAATTCTTAATAAGAATTTTTTATTAAGTAAATCATCTTGGAACTTATTGATACACAAGATGATAGAAAGAATTTCTTTCTTAATGGTAGAATAATTTATTTGAGTAGCATTCCATTACCGGAATGGTACCGAACTAACACTGATTTGTTAGTACTCAGATTTAATTGTTTTAAGATACCACCATACCCAATATTACTAGCATCAGTCTCAACTATATTGTACCATTCAGAATTCGCTAGATAAAGACAGGGTAAATTTTTTACTTTCTGCTTAATAATTCTAATGGCATTAGTATGTTTAGGACTCCAAGGACCTGGATTTTTTTTTAATCTTTGATACAAAATATTTGTATCTTTGGCTATATCTTAATAAAAGTCAGCTACATAATTAAGAGCGCCTAAAAACTTCTGCAGCTGCTTAATATCAATAATCTCATCAGGAAATTTAGAAGCAAATTCAATGCTTCTGTCAACAGGGATTATAGTACTATTTACTATATTATGTCCTAAGAATCTTATTTCAAGCTGAAATAAATTCATTTTAGGAGCCAAAATAACAAGTCCATTTTTAATAACTAGATGTTTGAAGATATTCAAATGTTTGAAGTGTTCTTCCATGGTATTAGAAAATATTAGTATGTCATCTATGTATGACAGAATGAAATTAGAATGCTGAATAAATATTTTATTCATAACATTTTGAAATTCAGAGGGAGCATTTTTTAATCCAAAAGGCATAACATTTCATTCAAAATGTCCAAAAGGAACAGTAAATGCTGTTTTATATTTGTCTTTCTCATCCATTTGAATCTGCCAATATCCAGATTTCAGATCAAACTTAGAGTATATATTTTCCCTAGCTATCTGATTAAGCAAGTCCTTCTTATTAGGAATAGGATATCTTATCCATTTTAAAACCTTATTTAAGGATTTATAATTGATAACAAGGCGAGGGACTCCCCTTTCCTTTTCTGTAGCATTGTTCACATAAAATGCAGTGCAGCTCCATGGAGAGTAAGACTTTCTTATAAGTCCTTTATCTAAGAGATCTCGTATTTCCTTTTTACATAACTCTAGATATTCAGAGTTCATCTGGCAAGGTCTGGCCTTAGTAGGAATATTAATCTCTCTAAAAGTCTCTTCATATGGAAGAGACACAATATGCTTCTTTTCTAATTGTTGAGAAATACCTAATATTTATATTTCTTCTTTAAAAAAATTTATTTGATTTTCTTTTAAATAAACTTCCTTAATTTTATTTAAAAATTTTACCATCGGGTCAGTAATAAAATCAAACCTAATTTGTTTGTTTTTGTATTCAGTAATGATTCCTTTCTTCCTTATCTCCCTTATTGGCATAAGCTTTTCTAAGAAAGGAGTTCCTAGAATAACATGTGTTATTTCTTTTACAACAATAAAATGTAAAGGAATACACATATTATCCTTACAAATATTTACATCTGTAATTTTGTAAGGGGTAGTCAATGCTTTATTATTAGCAGCACTAAAAGTCTGAGTGGTTCGTTCACAGTATTTTATTGGAACAATTCCTTCTTTAACACAATTCAGATCAGCACCACTATCAACAAGCGTAATAAGATCTGTGATATAATACTCATTATTGATGATTAAATTTATTTTTATAAACCATTTATGAGTAATAAATAGATCCATCTTATTTAGAAATGAATCTGGATCATCCTCAGAGTTATTAGGTTTATTGGATAAAGCTAATTCTTTACCCTTTGGGGATACGTTGAAGTAGAAGCTAATCCTTCTAATTCATTTATTGGAGTTCCCGGTTCCCTAAAATCGCTAATTTCAAATTTTTTAAGCCTCTCTTGAGTAATCGTACCCTGTACTTGTAAGGACTTTATTTCCTTTTTTAGAGTTTTAATCTCCTGATTGAGATCGCTAATTGTAACAGGTACATGATTTTTATTTTTATACCTATTAATAACTTCAGACATGTTATAAGTATTTTCCTCATGATGCTGAATAATATATTCTTTATTATTTTCATCAGTAAGAAGATCAAGAATTTCAGTACGAACAGAACTCGTAATATTATTATTCAAAAGAGACTCTAATATTTCTCTTTTATCACCTTTAGTCAAGGTGTGAATGGAAAGACCATTCATCTCTACTATAGATTTATAGTAGTCAGCATCTTCCTGTATTGAACAATTATTGTATTGGCAATTGCTATCACAAATTTCTTCATCTGAAGATGTCACGACCCGCACCCGCTTTTCGGACGTGAGCTCATGAGCAAGCCAGCTACGCATCAAGTGGACTCCAGCCCGACTCGAATACGTAAACGCTGTCACTGCTATGGCAATGGGCCTAATCAAGGCAAGGCAAAACTATATCTCAATCCACAATAAGAATATGAAAAATGAATGAACACTATGGGTCGTGGTCTGCAGCCCACTAGCATAAATGTCCGATAAGACTCTAAAGGAAATAACAAGAGTCTAAAACTGAATCAAGAAACATGATATCTCATGATAAGGTATGAAAGCATGAGCGGATAATAAACACGATAACGATACCTGAATCCCACAAGAATCGCAAATCCTCCGCCATCCAGAACTACTAGCTAACTCCATGCAATCGCTAAACCTGAGGAGATCATCAGGTCCTCAGAGGACATAACAAGATACATAATATACATGCCTATCTAACAGTTTTATCATGCGCAAGAAAATAAACAAGAAAAATAGGAACACGACAATGACTACGAATACGAACACGAACACTAATACAAATACGAACACGAACACGAACACGAATACGAACACTAACACGAATACGAACACGAATACTAGAACAACTACGCATAAATGAACTGCCGGATGAACGAAACATGAGATCAATGGAAGAAACCAAACCCTCATCCCGAGTGTGGACTCTCTGGTTTGAACTAAGCACTAACCCTCGTCCCGAGTGTGGACTCTCTGGTTAGCTCACGGCAAGACACCCTCGTCCCGAGTGTGGACTCTCTGGTGCAAGTACTACATCCTCGTCCCGAGTGTGGACTCTCTGATGTAAACACCCTCGTCCCGAGTGTGGACTCTCTGGTGCAAGTCAAGTCAAGTCAACACCCTCGTCCCGTGTGTGGACTCTCTGGTACAAATAATCGACATCCTCGTCCCGAGTGTGGACTCACGGATGTAAACAGATCAAGAAAAATACCCTCGTCCCGAGTGTGGACTCTCTGGTGTCTGGGAAACAATATCAAGGATTTAGCAGTTCAATTACACATATTCGTTCTATAACACGACTCAAGCAAGGTAATGACGAGAAACTCCAAGTATGAACCACAAGACCAAACATGGATACGGCTATATGCAATGAAAATAACTCAAAAGAATATAATACAAAAAGCACATGTCCATAAACAACCAAAACTGGGAAATAAAATATAATGCATGTAAATAAAACTGTAGAGGAAGGCAAGGTATACTTGCCTGGAGGTTGCACGCAAATCCAATAACAATCTAGTCCACTGCTAAGCCATAAAGTCCAAGTCGTCGCAACTGTCTTCGAAAGCTGAAATAAACATTGCCAACATTCTCAGAATAGTGAAATTAGCTAAGGTTGCCTGTCCTTAAGTCCAATTCTGGACATAGGGGCAAAACGATAATTTTGGGCAAAAATGATGTCCACCGTTAGACCCGCTTTACACCGAAAAGCATGCCAGAGTCAATGGTCTCTTAAGTCATCAAACTACATATCTACGAATCCAGTTTTCTGATACGAACCCAACCGTATGTCCAAGGTTGGATTCTGGCGGGCCGTGCACAAAATTGCCCATTGAATCGGATCGTAGGGCCCGCGAAACGGCAATCCGATCAACTGTCTCAGAATCGGACCAAACTTGGCATACAGGACCAGAAAAATGATACGGTCCTGTTGGCACAAGTTTCATCTCAATATGACGAGCTTGCACAAAGTAATTGAGAAACTTGCACAAAGGCCGATACGGTAAATTTTGACGGATACACATCAAATTCGTCGCGCACACGCGACCAATTTGAATTCCGTCAAAGCCTACACGACCACGAAGCCGTTACGCATCTTTCGATGCGTTTGGTTCGTGACCAAGTCGCCCGATTTGGTGGGACGCACGTGGTATCGGAGAAAATTCTAAATTTCGAAAACTGTTTTTCATGTTTTTTTCTCGATTTTCATCTAATTTATTAATAAACTTATTTAATAAATAAAAGTATTTAAAAGTAATTACTAATTGTAAAATTCCACAAAACTAGTGGGCTTCTAAATAACAAACAACAATAACCATAATAACAACCTTCTATATCATAAATTCACACTTACCTATATTTCTAATTAAACATCATTTTAATGTCAATACCATACACTACAACAAAAAACCCTTTTAATGACGGCTAAAAAGCGTCATTAATGACGAACCATGACGCTTTTTTTTCTACAGCAACCGTTATGAAAACGGGTGTTATAAATATTTTTTAAAAGCGTCATAAAATAACCGTCATGAATAGTTTCTATAAAAGCGTTATGAATAGTTAATATATAGTGCACAATTCAGAACAATTTTAAAACATCATGAATAGATAATATGTATAGGCTCAATGCAACACATTTATAACACTTTATACTATTCAAATTAGCATATTTATAATGCTCTATACTGCACAGTATATATTACATTCCAAAAACTTAACATTATATATCACCATCTTTATTATATTTCTCAAAATAGAGTACATATCAACATCTTCATTACATTGAATATCCAAATACAGAATGTACCAAAAAAATAGGAATAAATCTCTCTTTTGCTATCCAAATACAGAATGTACCCGAGCTGCAGCTTGAAATGCATCCAATTCCTGAAAGTTCTACCCATCTTCAAACTCAGCTTTGCTTGATCTGTTATAAGGAATGGTAGCAGAAAGTGAGTCAGTTCCGTACTACAACGGAAGTTGCTACATACTTTCTTACTTTGGCGTCGATATGGCCTACGGGTAAGGAAGCTCCTGTCAGTTAAGAAACAAGTTCGACCAGCAAAGAAAAGAAAACTAAATTAAAAGAAGAACTCAAGAAGAGAGGAAGAAACAACATATAATATAAAGAATTCTGTTATATTAGATGTTTTGGTTCACGTGGCTTTAAGATCTATAGATCAATGTGACAGTTTGGATTGTCCAAGACTCCAAATAGTAGGAAATACACTTATTTAGAAGTGCATGTGTGTGTATGCACACGCAACTGGACGTGTGCGTTCTGTTAAGAGATGCTAATGGTAACATTTCGATCAGCAAGTACAGAAATAACCTAAATGATTCTCACCAGTCGGCTTTTTCAGATTCCATGCCAACTACTTCAGCAAAACCAGCAAGTGCTCCCTCGGGATCGGTTTCCACTTAACCTATAAAAAAGGACTCATGCACCATATATCAAATACTGTATACAAAAATAACAAATGCTATAAGTTCAACGACGGCAAATCAAAATAAAAACAACAAAGCAGGATATAATAAATATTGGATAGAACAACTCAATCATATATTGCCTTAATGTCATCAGCTTAATGTCATAAATAATGAAGATTCCTTTAATGATGAACCAAGCATCAATGTTTTGAGAAACTACAACCAAATACTAAATATCTGAATATCATAACCATGAAAAAAAAACTAATAGGCACTGAACACATTTAACATTATTTAACATCAAATGTATTTAACTTCAGAGCACACACTTTCCATTATAATCACATTGTCAAAATTTAACTTCCGCTAGTAATACTGGACCACAAAGACTTAACTGGCCAACATGACATTAAATTAACTACCATGATTCTACACCTTAACTTCATCACAGTGACAATGCCAACATACGAATAAGTCCCCCGTCAAATTAAACATTGCGATATCAACTAACCCTTCAAATGGTGCAATCACAATAGGATAGTTTGTCAAAACGACCAGTATACCTAAAACAAACAACCGGCTTCAAACTTCAACTCTAGCCTAGGAAGTTAGACTCCCAAATTCCGTGCAATATCCGTCTCAAATTTTATTTGTGTCCTTGTAACCTAGCTTCTGGCTAACCGATACAAGAATGAACCGACTAAATAAAAACAAGTACCAAAACATTAGCAACGTATACCTTTCGAATTGTAGTACTGGTTCTCGATATCGACATCCTGTTCTTCCGGTTCCTCTTCCGAGTACTCGAATCCGTAGTCCTCCATGTCCGCATCTAACCGAAATACAAAATAAATTATGTTATCAAAAACGAACACAAAAATAATTTCTAGCAAAAAATTACACTAGACTGCACTGACGCTCATAAAATCAAAGCATTGTCCGTGTCTCCGACTCTACGTGTCAGTATCCGTGTCCGTCCAACGTAGGAACATAGGCGACACTTCCTTTGAACAAAAAATGAAGACACTTGCTAGGTATCCTCCCATACTGAAACCAATTAACCCTTAGGTATTAAAATAACATCTATTATAAAGAATTCTGTTATTAATTTTACATAAAACCTATTAACCATTAAGGTTTCCTGTTCTGCACATCTTCAACTACCGGTCAATTTCCGTAGTTTTGGTAGTTTCACTACCAGTTTTTGCCAATAATGCAAACCGTTGCCCGAAACTCAACCGAGAGTCTCACACTACACAGCTATTGAAGTACACCTTATTATTCATAAAAAAGGAGGTAACGTTTTTTGTTATTGTACTGTAAAAACATACCAATTACTTCAATCAGCATCTTGCTTTAATTCATTCACGCCCAAAAAAGTACCGAAAGTGAAGAAGAAAGAGAAAAAAATCACCTGAAAGACTAGAAAATTCCTAGCCTTGACGAGGATCCCAATGGACTTGAGCTTGGCGTTGTACTCCTTGGAGCTGACAAGCCTCTCGTCGAGCCTGTACTCGCTGCAGTCGAAGCCGGTGATGGTCCTGGTGAAGTGCATCTCGCTCTCGTCCCCGCCGCTCCCGGAGCGGTAGACGAGCCGCACGAAGGCGCTTATCCCCTTCAGCTCCTTCTCGCGGTCGTCGAACGCGTAGATGAGGTCCCTGAGCTGGGCATCGCGGAGCTGGCCGGATCGGACACCGAGGACGAAGCTGATGGTGTCCATGAGGTTCGACTTCCCGGCCACCATGGGTGCGACTTGACCTTCCCCCACACCATGTCGTCGATCTCGAACCCGTAGACGGAGAGAGAGAGATCGTCGGATCCCTTTCTAACTAGGTTTAGGGTTTTGGATCTAGGGTTAGGGTTTTGGAGTTGGGGGAAAGGAAGGAGAAGAAGAGGAGGAGAGGAGGGTGTTGCTGAACTAGCTAGAGTTAGGGTTTTGGAGTTGGGGGAGAGGAGGGAGAAGAAAGGAGGAGAAGGAGAAAATCCACCAGAACAATTTTGGTGGAGAAATTTTTTTGTTGAAACTCGGGGTGCAGCAAGGATTTTGCCAAAAATTAAAGTTAAAAAATATTACAAGTTTGCCACCGCTCTAAACTATTAATAACGCTTTGTTTTATAAACGTTATAAAAAGCTCAGAATTAGCCCAAACCGTCATAGAAAAAAGGTATTTTTTAACTTAATAACGCTTATGTATCAGCCGTCATTAAAACTCCTTGTCAAGCGTCATTAATAGGTCTTTTTGTTGTAGTGATATACAATATATACAATAATCTTTTATATATAAAAATACTTATATGGACATACCAGAATTAATACATGCAAAATGTATGTATCCACATGGACGTCTTTGGATGCACTACCCGACTACATGAGCTGGCCTTGGTTTGGGTCAGGTCCGGCTAGAATAGTACAGTCGGGTCTACTAAAATCAATAATCTTTAATAATAAATAATTAAATCCTTTATAGTGGTCATGTCGCAACTTGGCCTGGTTTTCCTAGTTGGGACCCACATATGGCTTGGCATTCCCCTACCATGGCTAATCACTAGTCGAAATACGCCACTGTACTATCCGTGCCATGATTCTTAGTTGTCTTGTACTCTAATTCTCAACCATGATTAAAATCACCTACCGTAATAATTAACTAAATAATAATTTATAAAAATTCTAAAATCACTGTCTAAATCAAAAAAATAAATAAATAAATATTTCAAAATTCCGGAAAGGGAGTCTACAGAAGATGACTCAATGTCTGATGATCTAAACTCACTCAATGTCTGATGATCTAGACTCCTTTTCAGAACCATAATTGATCATAATCTTTAAAAGAGTCTTTCTCAATGGGACGAAATCGTCTTCCCAAATGAATGGACCTTGAACTTGGCTATACCTCCTAAAGCCACTTTAGATACAGAAATTGATCAGATAATTCAGAGTGATGATGGTGGTATCGAGGTTAGATTCACACCTCAATACAAAACTAAAATAATTAGTCCTAAATTTAGACTTGAAAATCCTCGCAATTCTACCAACGCTAGCAGACCTTCAATCTCTAGCAGACCTTCAACCTCCTATTATGAGAATAGAGAAGGTTCTGAATTCACTGGGATAGCTCTAAATAAGAACATACCCCACGCTATGTATGAGCCAGCAAAGTCTAAATTAGACTCTCCGACTGAGTCGGAAATGCGATATTAGTTTATTTTATGGACTATACGACCTATCCAGAAATCCGAAAAATTCTAAATACTGAATATAAAGAAAATATAGTTTTCAGACAATGGTTTGAAAAGAAGTATACTAAAGAAGAGATATCAATATCGTGATAATTATTTTGCTCATATGAGTCTATAGGAAAAACAGTTTGGTTTGCTGAATGGTTCATAGAAAACTATATCAAAGATGAGTTGATACAAATTAATGTGCTTGAAGATAATTATGTTAATTGGACCACTAATAAGGGAATAAAGCATCGTTCCTTATATCCTCCATGTGATCCAATCATTATTCGTGCCCAGCACATGCTTGACCAAATAGAAGCAGTCTCTTTTTGAAAACTATTGAAAGTAAAGAAGAAACTATAAAAGAGATGCAGAATATAATAAAACAAAATAATTATACCAATAACTATATTCAGGTTATTAGGCAACAATTAAAAAGAGTTAAAATTGCACTTGATCTGGTTGTTGATAGATTAAGGGTAATCAATATTGAAATACCTCAAATTTCAAAGTCTGAAATAAGACAGACTGAGAATGTTCCGATTCAACCTCCGGTTGAAATTCAGGATTACAAACTTAATCCTAAAATTTCTATCAAAGATTTGATAGAAAAAGTTAAAGATATGTCTTTACATATGCTTGATGCTGAATATTCAGTAGATGGTAATATAACTGAAGCCTCAGATGACCTAGGATATAGATCAGAAGATTTGGAGATAAGTCCAATCAGTATTGATGCGATAAAAAGATCGTTTCAGTCCTCTGATATTCCGGCTTCTTCATCAGGAATGATAAATAAGATGAACTATGTTAAGCTAAGATTGTCTAAATATTATTATAAACGACCCACACCAATGGATGTGCTCTTCGAAGAGAATGTTGATATCATTCAAAATAATTATCAAGGTGGTACTATCTATGAATGGAACATAGATGGTCAATCTGATAAACAGATTCATGATACTTTACATAGGATGATTATGTATGCCACAATTGCAAGAACTGGTGGTAATACTGATTCTAGCATGGCTAAATTCATAACCTGCGGTTTTACGGGCATCCTTAAAGGTTGGTGGGATCATTGTATTTCAGCAACCCAAAAGGAAACAATATATACTGCTGTTAAAACTGAGAATATGGTTGGCTCTGCTGATGCCGTCTATACTCTAATTTGTACTATACTAGAACATTTTACTGGTGACATTTCTTACGAGGGAGAGAAGATAAGAACTCTCTTACAAAACCTCAGATGCCCGACTTTGACTCACTTTAGATGGCATAAAGATACTTTCTTGAGTAGGGTTATGCAATTAGGCGATGCCAACAGTGCTCATTAGAAATCCAAATCTATTGATGGATTGCCCAACTTGTTTGCTGAAAGAGTCAAACAAGGAATGCGTAATAAGCACGCGGGAATTATTCCTTATGATAAATTTACTTACGGATATTTGGTAAGTATTTGCATACAAGAAGGATTAGTTTTATGCAATGATCTTAAATTAAGAAATCAGTTAAAATCTCAGAGATTAACTGAGCGTCATCAGTTAGGAGAATTTTGTAGACAGTTTGCTATTGATACTCGTAAACCTCCTAATGATAAAAAAATTTCTAAAAACTTGGAAAGAAGTTATAAAAAGGAAAATAATAATAGGAAAAATAAAAGAAATATTCCTTATAAAGATAGAGATCATCCTTCTTCTCATAGGAGAAAGAATCCTCCAAAAGGTTCTAATAAAACAATCAAGTGTTTTAGATGTGGTAAATTAGGCCACTATGCTAGCAAATGCTATATGAAAAAGAAAATAGAAGAGATTCAAGATGAAGGATTGAGAAAGACTCTTTTAAAGATTATGATCAATTCTGGTTCTGAAAAGGAGTGTAGATCATCAGACATTGAGTCATCTTCAGATGAAAAAATTTGTGATAGCGATTGCCAATGCAATAATTGTTCAATACAGAAAGATGCTGACTACTATAAATCTATAGTAGAGATGAATGGTCTTTCCATTCACACCTTGACTAAAGGTGATAAAAGAGAAATATTAGAGTCTCTTTTGAATTATAATATTACGAGTTCTGTTCGTACTAAAATTCTTGATCTTCTTACTGATGAAAAGAATGAAGAAGATATTATTCAGCAATATGAGGAAAATACTTATAACATGTCTGAAGTTATTAATAGGTATAAAAACAAAAATCATGTACCTGTTACAATTAGCGATCTCAATCAGGAGATTAAAACTCTAAAAAAGGAAATAAAGTCCTTACAAGTACAGGGTGCGATTACTCAAGAGAGGCTTAAAAAACTTGAAATTAGCGGTTTTAGGGAATCGGGAACTCCAATAAATGAATTAGAAGGATTAGCTTCTACTTCAAACGTATCCCCAAAGGGTAAAGAATTAGCTTTATCCAATAAATCTAATAACTCTGAGGATGATCCAGATTCATTTCTAAATAAGATGGATCTGTTTATTACTCGTAAATGGTTTATAAAAATAAATTTAATCATCAATAATGAGTATTATATCACAGATCTTATTGCGCTTGTTGATAGTGGTGTTGATCTGAATTGTGTTAAAGAAGGAATTGTTCTAATAAAATACTGTGGAGGAACCACTCAGACTCTTAGTGCTGCTAATAATAAAGCATTGACTACCCCTTACAAAATTACAGATGTAAATATTTGTAAGGATAATATGTGTATTCCTTTACATTTTGTTGTTGTAAAAGAAATAACACAACATGTTATTCTAGTAACTCCTTTCTTAGAAAAGCTTATGCCAATAAGGGAGATAAGCAAGAAAGGAATCATTACTGAATACAAAAACAAACAAATTATGTTTGATTTTATTACTGACCCGATGGTAAAATTTTTAAATAAAATTAAGGAAGTTTATTTAAAAGAAAATCAAATAAATTTTCTTAAAGAAGAAATACAAATATTAGGTATTTCTCAACAATTAGAAAAGTCGGAGATCCGTCAAAAAAATTTACAAGTTGAAGAGGGTTTCAAACTTCAAACTTGTAGGAATATGCCTAATGCCTTTTGGGATAGAAAGAAGCATATTGTGTCTCTTCCCTATGAAGGGACTTTTAGAGAGATTAATATTCCTACTAAGGCCAGACCTTGCTAGATGAACTCTGAATATCTAGAGTTATATAAAAAGGAAATACAAGATCTCTTAGATAAATGACTTATAAGGAAGTCTTACTCTCCATGGAGCTGCACTGCATTTTATGTGAACAATGTTGCAGAAAAGGAAAGGGGAGTCCCTCGCATTGCTATCAATTATAAACCCTTAAACAATGTTTTAAAATGGATAAGATATCCTATTCCTAATAAGAAGGACTTGCTTAATCGGATAGCTAGGACAAATATATACTCTAAGTTTGATCTGAAATCTGGATATTGGCAGATTCAAATAGATGAGAAAGACAAATATAAAACGGAATTTACTGTTCCTTTTGGACATTTTAAATGGAATGTTATGCCTTTTGGATTAAAAAAATGCTCCCTCTGAATTTCAAAATATTATGAATGAAATATTTATTCAGCATTCTAATTTCATTCTGTCATACATAGATGACATACTAATATTTTCTAATACCATTGAAGAACACTTCAAACATTTGAATATTTCAAACATCTGGTTATTAAAAATGGACTTGTTATTTCGGCTCCTAAAATGTTATTTAAGCTTGAAATAAGATTCTTAGGACATAATATAGTAAATAGTACTATAATCCCTGTTGACAGAAGCATTGAATTCGCTTCTAAATTTTCTATTGAGATTATTGATATTAAGCAGCTGCAGAGGTTTTTAGGCTCTTAATTATGTAGCTGACTTTTATAAAGATATAGCCAAAGATACAAAGATTTTGAATCAAAGATTAAAGAAAAATCCAGGTCCTTGGAGTCCTAACCATACTAATGCCATTAGAATTATTAAGCAGAAAGTAAAAAATTTACCCTGTCTTCATCTAGAGAATTCTGAATGGTACAAAATAGTTGAGACTGATGCTAGTAATATTGGGTATGGTGGTATCTTAAAACAATTAAATTCGGGCACTAACAAATCAGTGTTAGTTCGTGTTAGAAATTAATGTAACCTGTCGATTCATGAGATAAAGAACATAATAAAATTACGGAAGCGTACCTGAATCCATTGCTAAACTTGATGGATCTTGAAGCGAACGTCTCTTTATTGGGATTTGATCTTCCAACCTGCTACAGCCCTTAATAACAAAGATGAAATCTTTGTTCCTCTCTTTGTTGATGGGGATACAGAAGAGAATAGAGAAACCCTCTCTTTGGTGGCCGTATGAGTTGGGGACCATAACCCTAATGAATACACATATTTATATATGTGTTGATATTTCTAATTTGGCCCCTCATCAAATTAGAATTATCTCCGGTATCTACACATTAATTCCATGACAATTATACCCTTAAGCCAATTTCCAAATAGACCACTTTAATTTGGCTTAATTATTTAGATAGCCCAAACATAATTAATTTTACATGTGTGGCCCCTTAATTATTGAATAATTCCAACAATCTCCCACTGGGCCACATGTGTAACCTTATAATTGTATTAACCTTAGTGAGCTCATAAATTGCTATCTTAATTCTTAGGATATATTCGGACAATCTCGTCCATTAACCTTATCAACATAGGATCAAAGCGGCCTTTGTCACATATAGCGTAACTAAACCATCAATGGTCACATATACCAATATAGCTAAACGACATAGATCAATCATGGATACATAGCATGGAAATTACACGTAATGTGATCAATACATGTCTATTTCCAACTGGTCCTCCTTAACTTTAGTGAGATCAATACTTTAACATAATTAAAACAGAATGAACTGAATTTCCATATATCTGATCAGATAAATATCCAAAATACTTTAATAAATTAAATGTGTCCAAAACCAAATAGCACCCAAATACATAAAATACAAACTCCCACTATATTGCCATATACTTAATTGAGATAACACCCATATGAGCAGTATGCTCATGAAAGACCCTCGGTGATAATGCTTTTGTGAGCAGATCTACAAAAATGGAGTTTGTCATAATGTGCTATATGGACACTTTAACCATTCTGAATTCTTTCCTTCGCAACTAGAAACTTTATGTCAATATCCTTGACTTATACAAGTTTCTGTTGTTATTGGAATATATTACTGCTGATTTATTGTCACACCATAATTTTATGTGGTCTTTCAACACCGTACTGTAGGCGCAGCCTTGTGACAAAATTTTGCAACCATATTCTCTGAATAGATGTCCCACAGTATGTTATAAACCTTGCTGCCATGGTAGAAGAAATTATGAGTGCATGTTTGACACTCACCCAAAATATATCTCCATTAGTCAGCATGACCTGATGTGGATCTCCTGCTGTGTTGGCATCCAACAAAATCGGAGTCAGAATACCTTATGATCTCCAAAATTATTCGATCTCCTACAAAGAGCATATAATTCTTTGTTCTCTATTAATCACTTAAGTAGTTTGGCTGCTACCCAATGATCCATCCATATTTTCTTAAATATCTGCCTAACATCCTAATATGTACGCAATATCCTGACGCGTACATACTTAAGCATACATTAGACTCCCTATAACTGATCATGAAGAAAAAATCTATTGTATTTTCTTAATTTCAAGGCTATTCTTAGGGCACTGATTGAGACTGAAATTGTCTCCTTTAGCGACTGGGGTGTCACCTGGTTTGTATTCCTGTATGCCAAATCTTTTAAGCACTTTATCGCTATAGCACTTTTGTGATAATCCAAGAATACCTCGAGAACGATCTCGCTGTATTTGAATTCCTAATACAAAAGAGTCGTCACCAAGATCTTTCATCTCAAAGTTATTTGATAGAAATTTTTTAGTGTCATGCAATATGCCTATATCATTTGTGGCAAGCAGTATGTCATCAACATACAAAACCCAAAATAATAATTTTACTCCCACTGAATTTGTAATATACACAATCTGTAACAACGTTAACCTCAAAATCAAATGAGGTAACAACTTGGTAAAATTTATAGTACCACTGACGAGAAGCTTGCTTGAGTCCACAAATAGATTTTGTCAATTTGCAAACCATATTATTTGGATCTTTCGACACAAAGTTTTTGGCTGCACCATATAAATAGTTTCATCAATGTTACCATTGAGAAACGCCGTTTTGACATCCATTTGATGTAACTCAAGATCAAAATGTGCAACATGTGCTATGATTGTTTTAAAGGAGTTTTTCAAAGATACCGAAGAGAAAAACTCTTTAAAATCAATCCCAAAATTTTGAGTAAAGTCACTACTACAAGACGTACTTTATACCTCTCCACATGACCCTTCAAATCCTTCTTGGTTCTAAATGTCCATTTGCAACCATTGGACTTCATACCTTTTGGTAATGGGATAAGTTCTTAAACTTTATTGTCTTGCATGGACTTATACTCCTTATTTATTGTATCAATCCACTTTGAGAACTGAAACTTTCCATGGCCTGACGGAAGTTGATTAGATCATCTTCCACTATCCACAGTCTTCCTCACATTCCTAGAGAAATATGACAAATTATCTGAAATTATATTTCTCCTTTCTCTGGTGGACCATCTTAATATTACCGGTTCTTGAGGTTGTTGAGTTTGTTCCTTAGGAATAATTACCTTATCTTGAATGGGGTGCCGCTATGTTGTCGTTGTTAAGGTATCTCAACAACGACTTATAGAGGTAATTTGACATTGTCTTATTGAGGCTCCGAATTCACTTCTTGATCATGACATGTATAGAATCCTGTACATCGTCAAAAGTGATAGTAGGAATCGTAATTGATTCCTTCTCAAAGACAATGATCCTGACTTTATTTCTTCCCCAAACTCAACATCCTCAAAAAAATATTAAACTTCTCGTCTCAAAATTTTCTTTTGTATGGGATCGTATAATTATTAACCCCTTGATTTGTCAGCATAGCCAACAAAGTAGCTGCTTACAATTTAACTTTGGTTTGTATTTTCTTTACACATTAATATAGACATTAAAGTCTATTAAGTCAATAAAATCTAAATCTCATCAGACACAAGTCGTTCAACTCTATTTCTAGATATGTGACCTAATCGCTTATGTCATAATGATGCTAAAAACATTTATTGTTAATTTTACGTTTAGTACCACATGACTCCACTTGCAAGGTTTCATTGTATTAAGATGCAATAGTTTCAAGTGAATATAGGTTATAATAAATTTTAAAGGAACCGTTACCAATAATATTTGGATTTAAAGATCGACTAAACTTATTATTTCCAAATGAACAATGATAACCAAATTTGTCCACTAAGGACTGAAACTGAATTTCGTCTAAAAGACGGTACAATAAAAGTATCTATCAAATCCAAATAATAATCGATTCCTAAAAGTAACCTAAAATGTTCTATTGCTTTTACTTCTACCGATTTGCCGTCACCCACATAGATGTATCTTTCACCATCAATTGGCTTCGGTAGCTCAAACAACCTTGTCTATAAACACTAATGTGGGTAGTAGCACCAAAATCTAACCACCACGTATTTTTAGGTACTAAATCTAAATTAACCTCAGAACAGACCAAATTTAGAAATGAACTTTTCTTTATACGCCATGCGTGGTACTTTGTACATTTCTTCTTTATGTGTCCTGGCTTGTCACAAAAGAAATAACCTTAGTTTTATATTGCTGTTTTTTTTGAGCTAGGACCTCAGCAGCTTCTGTATTTCTTTTCTTTTTGCCCTTAAAATTTATCCCATTAAGCATGAAAATTGAATTCGTATTGGCAGATATTACAACAACATTAACTGAAAAGAGAACAAAAATAAATAAACAAATATGCTCTAATTAATAACCAAAGAATAAAAGATAGTCAAACAAATTCAAATAATGGTGAACCCCATCTCAAGATACCTAGTGCATTGTAAAACCCCTTATAATTTAAAGGAATATTTAAATTATTTTTGGATTTTATTTAATTCTAATTTATTTTTATCTTATTTATATTATATAAAAGGACTATAGCTATGGTTGAGTTTGAATATGCAAGACGACTAGAAAGTATGGCATGTCTAGCGTAGTCGGGTGCTTTAACTAGTATGCTAGCCATGTTAGGAATGCCATGGTCATATTATAATCTCTTGCATGTTAACCATTCAAATTATGGTACAAGTTATATTTTTATTTAATTAATTAGTTAAGAAAGCCTTTATGACTTTTTAGAAGACCCGGTTGCATCGAACCTTCCCAAACCTCTTTCAAGCCAAACCCAACCCTATGTAGGCATGTTGGGCATTAATAAATATTAATAATAACATTTATTTGTATTTAATTCAGATTTTGTAGTATAATTACATAGATAGAATTAAATAGTTCTATATTAGGAAACCCCTTTTTAAATCCTCAATCCAATCAACTTGCCAACTCACCAAACAACCAAATCATGCCAAATGGAGCCCTACCATGCTAATTTCGGCCAAGCAACACCCCCATAGCCAAATGCATCAAATTAAATAGGATTTAAATCCTAGATTGCTTAAAATTCATTTAAGGATATGTTTAAATATACCAACTTATCCCAAACCTTAACCAAATCCTAATCTTTCTCTCCCTCACCTTTGGCCGACCAAAACCCCTCTCCCTCTCCATAATTTCAGCAGCAACAAACTCCCCATAGCATCTATACATCATCTCCTCCATTGCACATCTCTCCATCCTTCACAAAAACTCATCTCCTCCACCATACATCCCCGAAACCCCTCAAAACAAACCCTAAAAATTCCATCTCCCCCATCCAATCCTCTATAGACATTATCAACTCTCCCATATTTACCAAGAGAGGATTAGCAAGCGAGGATAGCAAAAAATATTGGAGCTTTGGTGAAGAGAAGTCATCATCACCCTTTCTAGCAAGGATCTTTGGTAAGAACCTAAATCTTTTCTTCTAAAAATCTTTGCTAAAATTCTGTAGAAAATATGTTATTAATTTTGTAGAAATCATATTTTGATGGCTTTTGTTAGGTATAATCATCCATAAAGGTTTCATGAAATATATGCGTAATATTCATGTGTCGGTAGGATCAAAATTAACCCCATTGTAAAGGAACTTTGAGTTATTGGTGCCTATTTTCGAAACTGAATTTTATTTGTGTTCATATACATAAATTAGGATTTTTAAGTATTTTTTCACGATTTTAGCAACTCAAATCTGGTCGAAAAAAATTGTAGGTCAAAACTAGCTAATTTCGGGTAACCGGCTGACCTAGAATGTCTCAAACTTGTAGTATAACTCAACCCTTGTACCTCTAATATTATTCTATGAAATAAATTATTTTATTACTGTTTAAAATATATTTTTGGTTATTTTAGCAATTTTGAGTCATTAACTATGTTTCGGGCGAGTTTCGGGTAGACTAGCTGACTTATTAATCAACTAGTCATAAATGTCTTCAGAAATATTAATTCTGGAATTTCAAAGATAAATCTGTAGAAAATTAGTTTAAATATTATTTTTATGATTTTTTATAATTTTTAAGTATGTTATTGGAGTAGGGGCATAACCGACTAATTAAAAGTTAGAAACCCAAAAACTGTTTTTCGATGTCTCATGGAACCTGTATGTGATTGTATGGATCTAAATGGTTCCATAAGAGATTGAATATAATTTTAACACATTACTTTGACTAATTAAGTCGTATCGTAAGTTTCATAAGTAGTGACTTAATTTAGTTAATTAATTATCTAGGAGCGTCGGGTTCCGGAGGCGTGGACGTGGGAGTGGCATTTCATATTTACAGCACAGAATTAGGCAAGATACCTTGCCATATTTACTGCTTACATTTAGTTGCATCTTATTTCAGTTATTGTATCTATATTCCTTGTTTATTTTTTTCTTGCATGTGGACCTAGAGTTAAGTGACTACCGTCAATAGAGTGCATGTCATTAACTTGTCATGATCGTATCACGAGTTGTGTGTGAGTTGTGAGTATCATGTAGTGGTCACTTGCATGTTGGCTGATCACCCGTGCGCATGCGTAGGAATAACTGTCAATAGATGCATGTTAGAAGACTTGACAGTTATTGAATATAAACCGTGTTGTGGAAATGACACGTGTTGGTGTATCGTGGTTACGATGTATGTATAGTATCATTGGGGAGAGGGGACAGCTACTAGCGTAGGGGCTACATTTACTTTTTACACATTTATGGGTGATAGTGACTCGGATGAGCGCTACTTGCTGCCCGGCCGATAGTGTCTTGGATGAGCGCTACTTGACAGCCACTCTTTATTACTTGCTTGCGTGAATCCGTTATAGCCCCTGCGTAGAACGTTGTCCTCAAAGTGCATATCACATAGATGGTTAGGTACCCTGTTGTGTTATAGTTTATAGTATTTTTTTTTTTACTTATGCAGTTACATGGCATATTCTTTCTGTATCTTGTTACGTCCCTCTGAGGACCTGGTTATCTGTCCAGGTGTATGTTTTCATGATTTAATGTAGGTATTCTAGGCAAGGTCGTTATCTTCTCCCTTTCTTCGAAGATAATTGCGCTTGGTTCGTTTGGTATTTTATCGATTCACTTCTTGTATATTTTATTTTGAGATAGTTGGTAGTGGACTTTGTCTCCGCCCAACGTTTGTACAAATGACTTTAATAAGTTGATTTTATGATATATTGGTTTGTGGATGAGATTAGCTTCATGGTTACTATATTTTATAGCTCATGTGTACATTCGAGATATCCATATATTGGAGTATACTTCGTATGTAGACAGCTGGCATGATACATTTCTAGTCCTACATATTTTGGGACTGGGGCGTTACATGCATCATTAATATCAAGTCTTTGGACAGTGATACTAACTGCAAGTGGTACTCTTGGTGTAGTGATCAAACGTTGACAATAAGTCATGTCAAATAATAAGCCTATCTTTGGATCGGGTTATTATTCACATGTAAACCGTATAATTGTCACACATTTATCACCACAAGTATGTGTGCAATTCGGCCAAGTATTAACCTTCCTTTGGGTCGACTAATACCCGCATGAATATACACACACAAACATCCGATATTCCTCATAGGCTATCTACGCAAGAGAGGTCACTTTGGTGATATCTTGTTTCAATGAGCCTACTTAGAATATTAGACAACTATTGCTAGTCACAAAAGGTACCAAAATTTTTGAATGTTGACTAAATTTTACAAAACTGAATCATGTCCAAAACTTTATGTACATGTATATTTAAAAAATGTAAATAATCAATAATCAACCGATTAGATTCCACTGAATATCATGCATCAAAAGATTATATCAAATAATCTATAAAGATTACACCAAAAATTTATCTGCTACATAATAAGCAAGTGAATCTTTTGAATAACTTAAAATATGCATTCCATATTATCACATGTCCAACAAGTGAATTCCGCATAACTTAAAATATGCATTCCATATTATCACATGTCCAACAAGTGAATTTTGAATCTTTTGAATAACTTAAAATATGCAATAAGCAAGTGAATCTTTTGTTAAAAAAAAATTTTGAGTGCTGGAATATATTAACAAAAATTCACTTGCTTAAAATATTCCGAAACATCAATATATTAAAAAAATTGTTATTGATGAGACTAGGAGCACCATTATAGCTTTCACTCAAATCTACCAAAAAAGTAACGTGCAGGCCTTTTTGTTCTCCTTTTCTCTTCAAAGATTGTTTAAACTAAAGAATAAGAAGCATTGCCGCTTAAATAATCTACGTCGAGTCTGTGATGCCAAGTAATCAAGGTTTCTAAAAGTTAGCATAATTATCCACATCAAAATTATATTCTCCAACCAAATCCTTTTAATGGAATCAAACAATTTTTTGCTAAACCGAAATCTTAGTATGATTTAAATTAGGGAACCGAAACCTTAGTACATGCAAATCATCTGATTCCAACAAAAAATAAAAAATAAAAAATAAAACTCAATCGACGGATCATAAAACTTTGATCGAGCAATGGAAACCCCTAAATTAAATTAGATCAAACGATCTAGGGTTTCTGAACACCAAAAAAAAAATTGAATCTGAAACTTCAAACTCATGAATCAAATAGGGAGGCTCTGATACCACTTGTTAGAAATTAATGTATCCTGTCGATTCATGAGATGAAGAACATAATAAAATTGTGGAAGCGTACCTGAATCCATTGCTAGACTTGATGGATCTTGAAGCGAACGTCTCTTTATTGGGATTTGATCTTCCAACCCGCTACAGCCCTTAATAACAAAGATGAAATCTTTGTTCCTCTCTTTGTTGATGGGGATAAAAAAGAGAAGAGAGAAACCCTCTCTTTGGTGGCCGTATGAGTTGGGGACCATAACCCTAATGAATACACATATTTATATATATGTTGATATTTCTAATTTGGCCCCTCATTAAATTAGAATTATCTCCGGTATCTACACATTAATTCCATGATAATTATACCCTTAAGCCAATTTCCAAATAGACCACTTTAATTTGGCTTAATTATTTAGATAGCCCAAACACAATTAATTTTATATGTGTGGCCCCTTAATTATTGAATAATTCCAACAGTTCGGTATCATTCCGGTAAATAGAATGATACTCAAATAAATTATTCTACCATTAAGAAAGAAATTCTTTCTATCATCTTGTGTATCAATAAGTTCCAAGATGATTTACTTAATAAAAATTTCTTATTAAGAATTAATTGTAGCTCCGCTAAGACAGTCCTAGAAAAGGATGTAAAAAAAATTTAACATCCAAACAAATATTTGCACGATGGCAGGCTGAATTCGCTATATTTGATTTTGATATTGAATATATACGTGGAAATGAGAATTCTCTTCCTGACTTTTTAACTCGTAAATTTTTGCAGGATGTCAAGTCGAAAGGGTAAGCAACCATGGGTTCCTTGACCCGTTGTTAGAAAACATTTCCAGGGGTCCAGACCCGATTCTGGTTCTACCAAAGGGAAAGAAAATCAGTCTTCTCCCTCTTTAAAGACGTGGTTGATAAGGAACCAGTTTTTCTTCAGGAAATAAAGTCTGAAGAAATTATTCAAATTAGTCGTGAAGAAGTGCCCCTTCTGTCTGAGCCATAGAAATTGATGGCTCGCTACATGGATCTTAGCATGTTTCCAAGATTCCAGAAAACCCGTAATATGTACGAGGGAATTTTATTAGCTCCTAAATCAGTGGAAATCCAACACTACTATCAGAAGGTTAATGATCCTACTTCTGATATAATCTATAGCAAAGTTATTATCAAAAGGGTGATAACTCCACAATCTTGGGGCTTAAACCCTAATTCCTTTATGACCAGTACCGTTCGTGATAAACCGGCCTTAGTCTATACTTACTGGGAATATGTTGATGCTTTTTATAAAGTATTTTATTATCAAAACACTAATAAAAAACATACTTGGTTTCTAAAAATCTGTCCAGAAATACTCAGCCTGGATATCCCTACATGATTCTATAATTGGTGGCTGCTACTTGGGGCAACCATTGATATTTTGCTTGTTTCCATTAAGGAAAGTTTTCCTAATTGGGTAAATTCTTCGGTTCCCTATCAAAAAGAACATCTTTTTAAAGGTGAGAGTACCCTTCACTTCTTTATACAAAATGACATTCCATTTATTATGAAATGGACTCTCCAGGGAGAGATTAATGCCCTAAATATCCTAGTACTAGTCAGAAAGTTCCATATAAAATGGTGGGAACGAATCGATGAGAATGAAAAATTAGCCAAAATTCAGGCAAATATCAAAGTAAATGAGGTACTTATTGAGAAGCAGTTAAAACAAGATATAATAGAAAATAGTCCAATCAAGAAATTAAAAGCTTCTTTGATTAGAAAGAACCCCTATATTACAGAAGAAGAATTAAAGAAAAGATGCTTTCAATACTTTCAAGCCCAATTCATTGCTGATTTTAATATGGAAGATACAGTTCCAATTCAACCTGATATTTCTATGGAGGATTCTCAGAATCCAGATGATGAAGAAGATTTTGATACTATGTACCAAAAGGCTCTGACTCTATTATGTGCCGAGTCATCATCCTCAAATGCTGAAGAACAGAAGAAGGCAAAAGATGGAGGAGAATAGTTCCAAAATAATATGGTCCGTCCGTGAACCTTTTCTTTCATGGCCGACAAAACTTTTGGGAAGATTCCTTTACTTTACATAAAGTAAAGTCGACATAAAAGTTTTAATGTGACTTAAAGTAAAGACGATTCCTTTACTTTTCTTAAAGTAAGGTCGACCGACACTCTCCTACCGACAGATGGCCTGGTAGCCGACAGATGGCGGACTCATTACATCAATGAGTTATGTATAAATAAGGGGCTGCACCCTCTTTCTCAGTGTGCAAATTTTAGTTCAGTTTTTCATTTCCTTCATTTTCTGCAAGCTTGTACTACTACTGTGTGGTGTACTACTACTGTGTGCTTAATGAAAGACTTCCTTCTGCCTCTTCTTATCTTCTGCTCCTCTGCTTCCGCAATATATATATATATATATATATATATATATATATATATTGATGGAAACGGAGTCCATCATCATGATGACTACATGCAACTTTAATGCATTATCTTTCTCCATGCAAGGAACTTTGGAGAAGGAGGAATGATCCTGAGGAGGAACGTACCTTGGAAGGAGAAACGAACCTTGGGAGATGGAAGGACTATTCTTTGGCCTTCTCCTTGCAAGGAATGTGGTGTACCCAAGAGACATATCCTCCATATAAATATGATAGGAGATGGTGAAGGTTGAGAACATGAACAAGTTGCAAGAACAACACAACCACACACAACTTGTAATCCTCACACTTGTAATCCACTTCAAGTGAGTTTGTGAGAGAAAGCGATCCTCAAGTTAAGTTGTACCAACTTGAGAGAAGGCCGTTTGTAATCTTTCATTTGATTATAGTGAAAACGGCGAAGAAGGGGCGGGCGGAGGATGTAGGCTCAAATTGAGTTGAACCTCGATAAATCTTGTGTATGTGTGCAATCTTTCTTATTTTCTCTTTCTCTTCCATTTTAGTTTATTCTCATCTCATTACAAAGACGAAAAATGTCTTTTTTTCCCCATTAATGGTATCAGAGCGTAGGTTGTTAATCTTCTTGTGTTGAGATGGAGACTCCCATTAGTGGTATTCGAATGATCAGCTTGAATGGCCGCAATTGGATGATATGGAAGGCGAAGATGATGGACCTTCTTTATTGCAATGACCTCTACGCACCGATTGAAGGTGAATCCTCCAAGGCAAATCCTTTGACGACGGAAGAATTGAAGAAGCTCGACCGGAAGACTATTGGCACCATTCGACAATGGATGGATGACACTGTATTCTACCATGTGTCAAATGAGACTTCGGCGAACAACATGTGGAAGAAACTTGAAGATCTCTACGAGAGGAAGACCGTCGGCAACAAAGTTTTTCTGATTCGAAAGCTTTTCAATCTCAAGTTTAAGGAAGGTGACTCCATATCTGAACATCTAAATGAAGTTCAAAGTATTGTGAATCAGCTTGCATATCCATGAAGATGGCGTTGGACGACGAGCTTCAAGCCCTTCTTTTGCTTAGCTCGTTGCCTGATAGTTGGGAGACTCTGGTGGTGTCTCTTAGTAACTCCGCATCTGACGGAATTGTATCCATGAACCAAGTTACAAGCAGTCTTTTGAATAAAGAAATTCGAAGAAATTAGTCATCTGGATCCTCCCATTCTCATGCTCTTGTTACCGAGAATAGAGGGAGGAGCAAAAGCCGACAGCCTCAGAACCGAGACAAGTCAAGAAAAAAATTAAAGGCTAGGAAGGACATTAGTTGCTATCACTGTGGTAAGAGTGGACACATAAAACAGAAATGCCGCAAGTTCAAGCGAGAACAAAAGAAAGAGAGGACCAATAAAAAGTAAGAAAAGAATAAAAGTGCAGCCATTGTCAGTGACAATGAAATTGTGCTTTTCTCGGCATGTGAAGAAGAATATGCAAATCTTACTTGCCAAGACTCGGAATGGGTGATTTGATTCTGGTGCCTCCTACCATGCTACTTCCCGAAAAGACTACTTCACTTTGCTTCGTGAAGGTAACCTTGGAACAGTAAAAATGGGTAACAAAAACTCTTCTCAAATTCTTGGCATCGAAAATATTTGTGTTACCACCAACCTTGGAACAAAGATGATGCTAAAAGATGTTATATTTGTGCTTGATCTTCATCTCAATCTTCTCTCTACCAGTAAGCTTGATGAAGAAGGATTCACAAACGGCTTTGGTAATGGATGTTGGAAGCTTACCAAAGGCTTACTTGTACCGGCGAGAGGAAAAAAGTGTTGCACTCTCTACAAGACTCAGTTACACTTGGAGAATGATGAACTTGGAACAGTGGAAGGTACCTCTATGGATTTGTTGCACAAGTGGCTTGGTCACATGAGCGAGAAGGGCTACAAACTCTTGCAAGGCGACAACTACTTCCATCCATGCAAGGTATAACTTTATCCCACTGTGATCATTAGTTGATTGGAAAACAACACCGGGTAGCTTTTGTTAAAAATTATAACAAAAAGAAAACTGGCATATTTGATTTAGACTATTCGGATGTATGCAGACCCATAAATGTTAAAACCTTCAGTGGTGCTTCCTACTTTATGACCTTCATAGATGATGCATCCAGAGAGGTGTGGGTGTATGTTCTAAAAGCCAAAGATCAAGTCTTTGAAGTTTTCAAAGGATTTCGTACCAAAGTTGAAAGAGAAACAAAGAAGATCTTGAAGTGTATTCACACGGATAATGGTGGTGAGTATACTTCAAGGATGTTTGAAGATTATTTCTCTAAATATGGCATTATACACCAAAAGTCTGTCCCACACACACCACAACACAATGGGGTTACAGAAAGAATGAACCGCACAATTATGAAAAGGATAAGGAGTACGTTATCCTTAGCTAAATTACCTAAAATGTTTTGGGGAGAAGCAGTGTGAACTGCCTGCTACTTGATAAACTTACCCCCTTAGTTCCTTTGGATGGAGATATTCCTGAAAGGGTTTGGAGTGGAAAGATTATTTCCTATTCTCACTTGCGGGTGTTCGGGTGCAAGACATTTGTGTATGTACCTAAAGAAAACAGAACAAAACTTGATGATAAAGCCATTACATGCATCTTCTTGGGATATGGAAATGATGAATTTGGTTATAGGTTATGGGATCCTAAAAATAAAAAAATTGTGAGAAGGAATGTTGTATTTTATGAAGATAAAATACTTGTTGATTTTGAAAAAGAAGAGCTACAAAATATTCACACGTCCCAGATCCAATCTTTACACCTGTTGTTCCTTCTCCTATGCTAAAAAATAATAATTTTCAAGATGTGCAGGAAAAAGAAGAAGAAGAAATTTCAGGTTCCCCGGGTTCTGAAAGGGGGAGCATGAACATGTAGAGCCACTACATATGGATTAGCCACAAACACCTCAATTGAGACGGTCGAAGAGAGATCGACACCCCTCAACTAGATATCCTGCTTCAGAGTATAACCATGGTGAGAGATGCAGGTGAACCAGAAAGTTTTCATGAAGCATAAGTTCATGAAGATCATGCCAAGTAGAAGAAAGCTATGCAAGAGAAGATAGATTCTTTGCATAAGAACCACACTTATGATCTGGTGGAGCTACCAAAGAATAAAAAAGCCTTGAAGAACAAATGGGCGTTCAAAATCAAAAACGAAGGAAATTGCCAAGTCAAGTACAAAGCTCGCCTCGTGTTGAAAGGCTTCAGTCATAAGCAAGGTATTGATTATGAAGAAATATTTTCTCCAGTTGTGAAGATGTCTTCTATTCTTGTTGCTTCTCAATATCTTGAAGTTGAGCAGTTAGATGTGAATACAACATTCCTCCATGGTAATTTGGCAGAGAAAATCTATATGGAGCAGCCAGAGGGTTTCAAAGTAAAAGGCAAAGAACACTTGGTTTTTAAATTAAAGAAGAGCTTTTACGGGCTCAAGCAGGCACCGTGACAGTTTTATAAAAGGTTTGATTCTTTTATACTTGACCATGGGTACAAAAGAATATCTGCATATCACTGTGTTTATGTCCATAAGTTCTTTGATGATGATTTTATTATTCTCTCTTTGTATGTTGATGATATACTTGTTGGAAAAGATATATCCAAGATTGACAGGTTGAAGAAAGAATTGAGTAAGTCCTTTGACATGAAGGACTTAGGAGCTGCACAACATATATTGGGAATGAAGATTTCTCGAGACAGAAATGCAAGAAAGTTGTGGCTATCACAAGAGAGATACAATGAACGTATTCTGGAGAAGTTCAATATGTTGAACTCTAAGCTAGTTAACACACCACTAACAGCTCATTTTAAGCTAAGTACACAACAAAGCCCTTCAAGTAAGAAGGAGATGGAGGAGATGAAGAACATTCCATTTGCCTGGCCGTCGAAAGCTTGATGTACTCCATGGTTTGTACAAGACCCGACATAGCACATGCAGTTGGAGTGGTAAGTCGCTTTCCTACCAATCTGGACAAAGAATATTAGGAAGCAGTAAAGTGGATCGTAAGATATCTTAGAGGAACCTCTAAATATTCTTTATGTTTTGGAGATGGCAAACCTATCTTGGAAGGTTACACTGATTCTGACATCGCAGGTGACTCGGACAAAAGAAAGTCCACTTCGGGATAGTTACTTACCTTTGCAGGGAGAGCCGTATCATGGCAATCCAAGATGCAAAAGTATATTGCTCTATCCACCACAGCAGCTGAAATATCACTGTTATAGAAGCTAGCAAGGAGCTATTGTGGATGAAAAATTTTCTAAAGCAGTTATCTCTCAAGCAAGAGAAGTACACTCTATATTGTGACAGTCACAGCGTAATTGACTTGAGTAAAAGTTCTACATATCACTGAATGACAAAGCACATCGACGTACGCCATCACTGGATCCGAGATGCTTTGGAGAATCGTCTTATGCAGATTAAGAAGATTGATACAAGTCAAAATCTGTCTGATATGATGACGAGACCTCTACCGAAAGAGAAGCATAACTTCTGCCGAAATATGACATGTATGAGTATTATTTGAAATCTTTCTCCTCATGAGGATGGAGGGGGATATTGATGGGAACGGGGTCCATCCCCATGATGACTACATGTAACTTTAATGCATTACCTTTTTCCACGCAACGAACCTTAGAAAAGGAGGAATGATCCTTAGAAGGAGTAACGAACCTTGGGAGATGGAAGGACTATTCTTTGCTTCTCCATGCAACGAATGTGATGTACCCAAAAGGCATATCCTCTCTATAAATATGAGGGAGATGGTGAAGGTTGAGAACACGAACAAGTTGCAAGAACAACACAACCACACACAACTTGTAATCCACTTCAAGTGAGTTTGTAAGAGAAAGTGATCCTCAAGTTAAGTTGTACCAACTTGAGATATGGTCCTTCGTAATATTTCATTTGATTATAGTGAAAACAACGAAGAAGGGGCGGACGGAGGACGTAGGCTCAAATTGAGCTGAACCTCGATAAACTTGTTGTGTGCAATCTTTTTTATTTTCTCTTTCTCTTCTATTTTAGTTTATTCTCATCTAGGGGTGAGCATTCGGTTAATTCGGTTCAAACCGAACCGAATAACTGAAAACGGAATAAGCAAAACCGAAACCGAACCAATTTGGCCCATAACCGAATCAAACCAAACCGAATTAAATCGGTTCGGTTTTCGGTTTATTAGATTTTTCTATTTATTTGCACTTTTTTTTGGTTAATATATATATAGTAACTAAATATATCTAAATTTATTTAGTATATATATATATATATATATATATATATATATATATATATATATATATATATATATATAAACTAAATTTTCTTATTTGGTTTTCGATTTTGGACCGAAACCGAATAAGAATATTTAGTATTTTTAAAACCGAAATCAAACAGATTTTTTTTTAAACCGAACCGAATCTCTTATTCGGTTCTATTCGGTTCGGTTCTCGGTCCAAAATCAAATAATGCTCACCCTATTCTCATCTCATCACAAAGACCGAAAATATATGTTTTTTTCCAACAACCAACTTCCTTACATCAGAAATTCACTCATTCCCTTGTTGTACAAACTTACTATTTCGGCCCTTAGTATTCTAACTACTAACCCGGATCTCCACTTGTTGCTTTCTAGTGGCATTCTTGTACCCGTGGCATGTTATCTTCGTTCTCTTACAAGAGACGCAACCATTTCTCATTTACCTTCGTCAGCAGCGGCTTCTCTTTTAACGAGATCCCCTCATAAGTTACATGTCTTTCTTCCTCTTCTCCAAATTCCTCAGAAGCGCTCGCAACTGCTGAGATTGCGCTCCCGCGTCCTCCAAGGCCATAAGAGTTCTCATCATCCCCAACATCCAAAGACACATCCCGAGAACTAAACTTCCATGTTCGTGCTTGTATTGGACAAGTGGGTAGAGTGAATGCAAGGACTTGGAATTTCTTCTACTGGATCTGCATGTCCCGTATTAGGACAATCGACTAAGGAAACCAACTGCGGATTCTTCTCCCCCTCATATAGAGATTTATCTAGTGGCATCGAAGATGCCGTTTGAGTCAGAGGCGTTTCTTCCTGAAGACTTCCATGACCTCCCCACGAAGAACGTCCCCGATCGAATTCGGACATTTATCCTCCTCTTGTCCAATGCATCGGTAGGCCACACACACAGTAGGAACCCATTCAAATACGTTTGCCTGCATCATACTTGGTTCCATCTGGAAGCTGGACATGAATATCTGTAATCTCTACCAACACTCGAACGAACGTTAACTTGCTTCTACAAGGCGCTGGCGTGTCCATCCTTAGAGGGACACCGATAGCATTTGCCAATTTACTCAGACCAGAAGCATTCCATAGTTGTGAAGGGAGGCACGGTACCCACTTGATTGGCACAATGGCTAACAAATCACGCTCTAAGGTGACAGACGATTTTCATTGCTTCAAAATGATGAGACGACCATCAAACATCCATGTGTCGTCCCGAAGCACCTCATGCAACGTTGATTCTCCAACCCTACCGGCTTCCAAACTCTACGGACAAAAGAATGTACCGCAAGATAAGAAGCCATATCTCCTAATACATACATCACCAACGTCAACGCCCACTCCGCACCCAAGATGGCAACATCCTCGGCTATGATGAGCACAGTATGTACACTGTCTATCAACGTAGGCTATTATGCCGGACTCTGCAACCTCCTTGCCCTTAGAAGATGATACACGCCAATAATCTCTACCTCAAGTGACTTGGGGTGTGAGGCACCCTTCTTGGTAGTTGTGTGTTCGAACCACGGAAGAAGTTGAGAATAAATTGGCACCAGCGCGGTGCAGCCCAGGCAGGTCAGACATGGAGCAACGAGCCTTTGCGCCGAGTAGCTAGTGAGAATTGTGAGTCCTTTGGGCCGAGTAGCTAGTGAGAATTGTGAGTCCTTTGGGCCGAGTTGGGTGAATTGTGGGCCTTCTGGCCAAGTTGTAGGTCATTCCACGGCCAATTATATATATATATATATATATATATATATATATATATATATATATATATATATATATATATATATATAATGTCCATTTCTTTGGGCCCCCAGCACCGAACCGTGGCCGCCCCGCGACCACCGTGTCCGGGAGGGGGCTCGAACTTGAGACCTCCCCCAAGTGAGCCCCCTCTCCTAACCACATGAGCTAAGAGGCTTGGACATATATATATATATATATATATATATATATATATATATATATATATATATATATATGAGGAGGGATCCACATCCCCTCACTTTTGCATCCCCTATGCATCCCCATGTTAACATCCGTTGGATCTTTGTTTAAGTCATCTAATCTTAACCGTTGATTTTTCAACGATTAAGATTAGATGACTTAAACAAGATCCAATGGATGTGAAAGAGGGGATACATGGGGGATGCAAATGTGAGGGAATGCGGATCCCTCCTCTCTCTCTCTCTCTCTCTCTCTCTCTCTCTCTCTCTCTATATATATATATATATATATATATATATATATATATATATATATATATATATATAAAAGAAACACTCCCCATTTTATTTCAAAAGGCTGAAAAAGTCGAAACTTGTACAAGTATACCACTAGGCGCAAAATGTCGAAGCCTATACACGTATACTACCAAAATAATGGGAGAAAAGGAAACCAAAATGGCTAGGCCAGGGATAGGAGAGAGTTCCAGAAGTCCGTCTGGCCATGCAAACAGAAGGAACTTCTCTTGCAGCACTACCGAATGGTCTCCCAAATTAGCTGGTCTGCAGAGTACTGGTGGCCTTCATATCTCGCCTTGTTGCGATTCTTCCAGATAACACACGTTGCGGCTGCTGCTACGATCTGGTGGCCATGGGACGCAGAGGCCCAGGCTGCTACGAGGTCGTAGAAGCAGTCACCCTTTTGAGCCATTCTGCAGCGCTGGAAAAGTACTCTCCAGACCTTGACAGGTAGGTCTCCCTGACGGAAGATGTGGTCGACTGTTTTCGATTGGCGATTAGAGTAGCATGTGCACGCGGACGCTAGGCTGAACCCAATAATGTTGAGAGTGTTATCAGTGGATAGGATCTTACGAAGGACTCTCCAAATGAGGAAGGACCACTTCTTGGGGATGCAAGTCTGCCAGAAGGATGCAATGGTAGGAGAAGGCGCCGCAGTTCCTTGGACCACTCTTCTGGCCGATCTAACCGAGAAGGATCCGGTAGCTTCGGCCGACCACCGTAGCTCATCTGCGGCAGGGCCAATCGTCGATCCGCAGCGGCGGATGCACTCTACTGCCTCTGGCCCGGCCCAATCCCGGACCTTGTTCCAATTCCAGTTGTTATCAGAGGGGTCCCACAAGTCCTTGATCTTGCAGTTCCTAGGGGCTGCTGAAAAGTTGGAAAGCAAGGTGTCTCCAACCCAACGTTCAAGAAATGGCAAGGAATCGCCATCGCCCACCTGTAGGCGCATCACAGGTTCGACAAGAGAGCGCCCGATGAGAATGCGACGCCAAGCCGCGAAGGATCTGCTGTTAGAGATGGCCATCGACGGGTGGATGTGCTTGAAGTATCTGGCCTTCATGAACCTGGTCCATAAGTTGACTCGTGCGGAGCTTCCACCACAGTTTCATCGAGAAGGCATTGACGATGTGGGAAAGTTTGGTGAATCCCAGGCCCCCCTCCCCGGTAGGACGCGCCATGGTATCCCAACTAGCCCAATGATGCTTGTCATTGCCTCCGCTGTGCCCCCACAGGAAGTTGCTAAAGATGCTTTCGATCGAAGAGAGCACTTTCTTGGGGGGAGGGACACGCAGCCAGGGTGTAGATGGGTATGGATGTGAGGACGTGTTTGATGAGGATCATCTTGCCACCTGGGGATAGGGTAGCGTTATGCCATCCCTCGAGTTTTTTCCTGATGCGGTTGATTAGCTCCTCAAAAATGTCGGTGTTGGATTTACCGTACACGAGGGGGCATCCTAGGTAGTGGAACGGGGGATGCTTGATGGGGGAAGGATGTGGTGTTGGAGAGGCTAGTCGCGTGCTCTCTCTTGATATTGTGGTGGGCGTAGATAACACTTTTATCCGGGTTGATCTTTTGGCCGGAGCACCCGACGTATCTCTGAAGCGTGTTGTGGACTACATCCACCGACCCAACGTCCCCGGAAGAGAAAATGAGGATATCGTCAGTGAATGTCAGGTGAGTGATGATCGGGCAGCCGTTGGCGGTATGATAGTGCTGGAAGTTAGGGGTGCTCGCCATCTTATTAGGGTTTCTGCTCAAGGCATCCGCCATAATGATGAAGATGGTTGAAGATAGAGGATCTCTTTGCCTGACCCTGCGACTCGATTTGAAGAAGCCGTCGGCCTGACCGTTGATAACCGTTGAAAACCACGAGTTGCTGATCGATCTCCACACGACGTTGGTCCAAGTTTCGAAAAATCTGAAAGCTCTGAAAACCCAGATCATGAATTTCCAATCCAGTCTATCATAAGCTTTCTCCATGTCCAATTTGATGGCTATGTTGCCCCCTCTTACTGGGAGCTTCATGCATGTAATTAACTCTTGGGCCAACATGATATTATCCTGGATATTTCTACCCTGGACAAAGCCACTCTGCTCCTCCGAGATGATCTTGGGTAGAAGACCTGACATGTGAGAGGCGATGATCTTGGATATGATTTTGTTGGTGAAGGTGTAAAGACTGATGGGACAAAAATCGCAGAATGTCTCCGGGTTATCTTTTTTCGGGATGAGGATCAAGTTGGTGCTCGAGATGGCTCTGGGGTAAGTAGCTCCCTGGAAGAAGGCAGAGACCGCTTTGTGGATATCCACCTTGATGATATCCCAGCATGTGCAAAAAAATACCCCCTAAAACCCGTCTGGTCCGGACGCACTATGTTCGTCAAGGGCCCAGACGACGTCTTTCACCTCTTGCTCGGAAGGAGGCTGTTCTAACCGGATGTTGTCGATGTTGCTAATAAGGTGGGGAATCTCTTCCAGGAAGGTGTTGTCTCTGAGGACCATTTCTTTGGAGAACAACCGGGAATAGAACTTCGCGGCCGCCACTTGGATACCCTTTTGATCGTTGATGATGTTCCCGGTTTTGTCAGCTATCTGATGGAGGGTGAGTTTCTGTCTGCGACAATTGACGCAGGCGTGGAAGTAGCTCGAGTTGTTGTCCCCCTCGCTGTTCCATTTAAGCCTCGCTTTCTGCTTCCAAAAATCAGTCTCCACTTTCAGCCGGAATTTGAGGATAGCTTTGGTGAGGTTAAGGGCGTTCCTGGTAGCTGGCGGTCGGTCACGAATCTGACTTCAGCACGAGTAACGTCATCCTCAGCCTCACGAATGGCCTGAAAAATATTCCCATAGGCCTGCTTGCTCCAGACCGCTAGGGCCTTCCTCGTGGCCTTACGCTTGTTGGCTACCCGAGTGAGAGGTTCGGGGGAGTCCACGCGGTTCCAAGCTTTCGTGACGACGCTCTTGAATTGGGGGTGCTCGCTCCAGAAGTCCAGGAAGCGGAAACTCTTTTTGGACTGGCCGGATATGCTAGTAATTCCAACTAGCAGGAGAGCGTGGTCAGATTCAGTGACATTGAGGTGAGAAAGCTTAGAGGTGGTCCCCATACCATGCCAGTGGGCGTTCGTTAGGGCCATATATATATATATATATATATATATATATATATATATATATATATATATATAAGCAAAATTACAGAGAGCTACCATCTCATACTTAACACTCCTCTAAGTATCTGATGTCGTAGTCGATATTATTCAGGATGCCATTCATCGATGTTGCCACACCATCAAATATGCGATTATTTGGTTCCCGCCATATGTGCCACACTGCAGCCAGTAATTTAATTCTAGCCCTGTTATAGATCATTATTCCTCTGCTTTTAAGTGCTGCTATCTCCTCAAATATAACTTGGATGTCATCCGATGTGATCCCATGCTGATATCTGCATGCGTTGCCATATGCGCTCGGTGAACTGGCATTGGAAGAAAAGATGGTCGTGTGCCTCCGTATCTCTCCCACACATAACACAATATTGTATACTGGGGATACGAATACTGAATCGCGCCATTCTGTCTCGAGTCAATAGTCTATTCCTGACCGCTTTATACGCACAAAGTTGCATTTTGGTCGCTGCTTTCTTGGTCCATATGAGGTCTGCCCGTGGCACTTTGGTGAACCGCGGTCGTAGATGCTCGTACGCCTAGTGACTCGAAAATCCTCCATCGGCCGACATCTCCCATAATCATTTATCTTCTGTTCCTTCTCGCGTGATCTGGATGTTGCTAATTTCATCCTCGAACCATCGCCCAACCTGCCTAGCGTTGGTGTTCCACCTCCCATCCTGGATGAGGACGTGCAGCCCTTCATTGCTGCCCATGAGTTCGTACGTAGGCCATCCTAGCCGGTCGAGTAAGCTCTGGTGGTTCAACCACGGATCGAACCATAGGCTTGTGGTCCGCCCATTGTGGATGTCTCTCTTGATCACTCTTCAACTTAGGGCGCAAGCGCATGATGTTCTTGACTGTCCCTGAGGAGTTATTGTCTATTGCTTGTGTCCAGAAGTTGTTGTTCTTGATGTACCTATTCCAGGTCCAAGCTGGCCATTTGGACCGCCCCTCTAATAATCTCCGTGCTAGTTTGATCATCGATATATGAGACAGTTGTGCCCGAGAATATACCCCGGGCAATATATACAAGGAAAATTAACTCATGGATCTGCCACTGCCGACATATTATGTTTAGTAGACACCAATATATTTTTTACGAACTTTCAAAATTTTAATATGATAATATTATTTATTTTTCATATAAAGTTTTTATTTTTATTAACTTATGGTTACCACAAGTCATTTTGGAACGCTTTTGTCATGTCCGATCCGATCAGTGTTCTTTCAAGCTTTCAAGATGTAATCACAAATTTCAGAGATATTACACTTGAGTTGGTGAATCACTTGATACATTGAGTATCAGTGGTTCTCATATTTATAAAAAGTCTTCAAACAGAATAACAAATGGAACAACATATAACAACAAAAGTAACAAGAAAAGGATAGCAACATAGATGTAAACAAGAGTAGCAGATTTGACTTGATGAATCTTGGACTTCAAGGTGGCTGATAGTGGTTGGTTTTAACAATTACACCCCTTTATTGAACGAACACTTCCATCCGTCTGTCTGTGTGATCAACTGTGATGTACCTGGAGGAACCCTGGTTCCAGAAACAGGTTCTCAGTTCATATTAACAAGATCCATCACTGTGAAGTCAGAAAACTGTTGATGCTCTTGTCAACCTCTTCCTTGCAATGTACCCTCTGATCCATGGCACGACATCCTCACTTAACTTGATCATGACGAAGAATAGGATACGATACACGACGACCATGGCTAGGAGAACCGTAAGGTCCCACCATTTTGACCGGTGGAGGTCGACCATTAAGGTATTCTCGAGTACATACTCCCCTGGGATCTTTGGAAGTTCCGGGTTCAGGTTATCAAATGTCAGGCCTCTCATGTCATTCAGGTACGCACCCTGCCTCATAGGTTTACCCAGTAAGTTATCCATTGTCAGAAAAGTAACTCATGCTTCAAGTTCAAGATGCGCTTGATTTACCTGCAGGTCCCAGTAGTGGAAACTGATGTAGGTCATGGGGTATCGCCAGACCGGTTTCGGGATGTCGTCTATTCGCCTGAAGTATCCCGACACGAGCAAAAAGATACCCTGTTCAAGTAAAAGGAACATCGAGATTTAGGAAAAATAAAATCTTTTGTGATGATTGACAAGGATTAATGCCAAGTATGATCACGCTAATCTTAGAACAAGGCAACAGTTTTAACCATAGTTCACATTATCGGTCATATCGTGACGGATTTGGCATGTGCAATCCAATAATGGCCCCATCGATACTGGCCGATACCGACATGAGGACTAGCTTTCAGAAATTACAAGAAAAAAGTGCGGGAAAGAAAGGGTCAACATAATGATTCAGTTTTGTGGAAAATCAAATCCGCATGCTACACTTTGTCGGTATGATTCTTTATCAACACTATAACCATTATCATTTGTCGAAGTTTGTATATCTACAAGTTCACATCATTCATGAATCTTAATTCTATACCATTTTAAACTATTTATTTTTGGTATACTTTCGACGTTGAAAGGCAAAGTAACTAATAGTAACTATTGTAGGTGAACAATTCAGTCCTTTCAAAATTAACTAGAAACAACAAATTATAATTTGGTGCTCAATGTATCAAATTTTTTTCTAATTTTTGAATATATTATTATTATTATTTATTTATTTTGATTTTGCCGAAACGCAGAAGTCTGAGAATCCAAACTGAAACCACCAAAGGAAACCGATACTCACAAGAAGGGTCCAAAACCAACTGCGATATGATAACTATGAACTATGCTTTTAACTTGCACTTATATATCCAGAAAGTAATACATATTAGCATTGCTTATTTGTTGCAGCATGAATTGCAGAAAAACGCAAATTAGATTGAGGTATGCAAATGTGAAATTGGAGTCTAACCTGAATTCCAGCTCCTATCATAACTCCCATTAGGAAGTTTGGCAGTACACTGGCTATGGCCATCATCATGCTCTCTACCACACAAACACTGGCATAGAGGCACAGGTTGAAGAAGAGGTAATGACTGAAGCCAGGATGGAGGCCTACAATGAAATAGCTTATAGTTCCGGAGACAGAGGCAATCAACATCAGAAATGGCGCAGAAGAAAGAGTGTTGCCAATGACGAAGGCCGATACTCCGTAGTACCTGTTGAGTCGCTCTTTATGGAAAACCTTCACAAAAAATACAATCCCTAAGCAATCTTACATCCTCGCAATCTGAGAACTTGTACACAACATTAAAACGAAGTTTCCGAGAAGCTATGAAGGAACCTTCAAATCTTCGGCGAAGGAAGGAAATCCTCCAATGGACATGAAGGTGAGGAAGGTCATTATGAAAAAAGCGCTTGCACTTCTTGCCTGTTTCAGAAGATCAAATATGAAATTAGATGTTTCTTTCTAATTCCAAGTGCATTTTTAGTTAGTCGAACATTATCATCATCATGATCGTTTGAGCCTTCTTCCACGAGAAAGGGATTGGATATGGAGCATAAGAAAAGTTCATGTTGACTTGTCGTCAACCTTCCGTGTCTGTGCATGTTCTAAGCATGAGAGGACAGTGCCATAAACCTAAATAACTGGTTTGACAGATAGGTATAAGTACATTTTGTTAGTTCCGGAGCGTAATTTTTTTCGATGGAAAACTGAGAAATGAAACGATTGTAAAAACAATGTTTCATAGCAACACTTTAAAGAAGGTGCATGACAGAGATCCTTGGAGGATTCTGGAAAACGAATTCAAATGTAGTACTTATAAAAAGAAGGTACAAATGAATTGTTAGCAGTAACAACGATTGTCCACTAACAGTTTCTGATAAGATCAGAACTGTTCTTGTTCAGAACGAGTAGAAGTGGATAGAAAGAGAGGATGGCTTGCTGGGGTGAATGATCACCGGTGCTCAAAGCTTGATTCGTCCCATATGAACAGCTTCCAGGAACCAGCAAGTTCGACGGAGAACTTTCGGAACACTCTGCTCTTCTGACTCCTCGAATGGCGTAGACTCCTGCGCTAAGTAGCGTCAGTGCACTTCTCTTCTCACTTGAACTCTCTGAAAATTTGTAAGGAATTGTGTTCTGAACACTTGCACCCCTGAGAGAGAGAGCAGAGAAGTTTATATAGGCCGCACTGTAACTGCCCAGTCAGCAAAATGTTCGGAACGTGGAAAAAAATTGTCCCGAACATTCTGTAACTGCTCAATCGTGTACAGACACGATCTGAGCCAACTGGCGCACAGCACGCGCCAACTGCGCTAATAGCGCCACTTGCTCCCGCACGCACATGCGCAACATGCGCACTGCGCGCACCCTGCGCCAACTATCGTGCCAACTGCAGTGCCAACTGCTGCACCATCTGGCTGCGCCAACTGGCGCGCCATCTGGCCGCGCGATCAGGCCGCACCATCTGGCCACGCCAACTGGCGCCTCATCTGGTCGCGCGATCGGACAGCGCGAACTGGGGCACGAACGGCTGCGCAAGAAGCTCGCACAATGAGCGCAACTTAAGCGCACTGCGCCTAGCGACGATGCTGACGTGCTAAGTGCAAAGTTTGCCAACAAAATGCTACATTACGCCTCATGAGACCATGAGCCCGAATCCGAGTCCGAGTCCGAGTCGAGTCGCTAAGCTCCTACGGAGCTTAGCTCCCATGGAATAAATTCCAAGAGCAAAAAGCATTAAGCTTTACCATGAAGTCTTATCCTTATCACCTAGTAAAATCACCCACATGGTTCCCTCCTTAGGGTCATCACCCCATGTGCACATCTCAACAACATATCAAGTATATATAGAGATACTACTCGTGATGCTTTTCCAATGTGGGACTAAACTTCACTAGGCATGTGTTGAGAGCAAGCTCTTTTCACATGTTAAAGGAAAAGCTCAAACAATCTCCCACATATCTCAATATATGGATTTGAGTGTTCCCTACAGTAACTGTCCATCATGCATCAGGAGAGATGTCGCTGACGACTTGAATCTTTCCGCATGGGTCAAACAACAGACTATAATAAAAGAATGAACTAAGGCTTGAATTCTGTACCATAGCTACAATTCTTCTCACTCACATAATGTAGTTACATATGTTTCTGGCTGCACATTAAAGATCCTGTGCCAGCCTGGTTTCAGTGTATAATTTTGGACGTCTACAAGTTTACTCTCAAGAGACGGCCAGATATCTCTGTCCATACACTATAGGTGAGTTCTTTATTAAAGAGATATGGCATGAAGCCTTGCGCTTCCCTTGCGGTACTACGCCGCTATGACATGGCCTAAAGCCGAGGCATTACCCTACCCGAAAATCTCATCGTAGTGTCATACTACTGTAGCATGAGGTCACAAGCCTCTTTGTAGCGCCAAACTATCCAGCATGAAGCCTTAGTCTCCCTTACGGTGTTACGCCGCAACGACGTGGCTTGCAAGGCCGAGACTTTATCCCTATCCGAGTATCTCATCATGGTGTCGTATCACTGTAACATGGGAGAAACCTCCCCTTTGTAGTGCTGTCTACTCCACTTTAATTTCATCATACAGCATTAGGCTACCTGCCTATTTGTGGTGCTATGCCGCTGTGACTTGGCTAGCAAAGCCGAGGCATTACCCCTAACCGGGAACCTCATGGTGGAGTCACCCCACTGTAGCATAGAGTTACACTTCTTGTAGTGCTGTGCTACCGTGCTTCATGTAAGCACACCAGACATTCACTCTGCCTGAGAACTCATTAAGGCGTTTAAGCCATCCTCAACACAGGATCCGTTTCCCGCAAAAAATATACAGTAGACAACAGTTGTCGTAGGTCCGTAACCTCTCTATGCCACAGAGGACATATACCCACCGTTCCTGATATTTTTTCAGTTAATGGTCCTCCCTTGAACCAAAAGCTAGATGCCTAGTAGATTTCTCTTTCAATTAATAACATAAAACTTTATGGTAGGATTGCAATAACATAATATCAGAATACCTTCAAGTTCATTTTACATGCTGTGTCATCGACCAGCTATCGCTTGAGGTCCTTGGTGAACGGATCTGCCAAGTTCTCCTGACTCCGAACATCAATTACTGCAATAATACCTCTTGATAAGATCGTGTACTGTCTTGTGCTTTAACCGCACAGCCCCCTTCTTTCCGTTGAAGAGGTCATTTGATGCCATCGCTGTAGTCGTCTGGTTGTCGTAGTATATCGGTACTACCGATATTTGTGCCCCAACTACTGGAAGATTATACATTTGCGCCCCAACTACTGGAAGATTATACATGAGCTCCCGAAGCCATTCTGCTTCCTCCACTGCGATATCAGGTGCAAAGAACTCAGATTCCATGAAGGACTGCGAGAGCATTGTCTGCTTCTTCGACTTCCACGATATAGCAGCTTCACCCATTGTGAAAATGAATCCACCTGTGGACCTCTCGCTCTCCAACTCTGAGCACCAGCTGGCATCACTGAAACCTTCTACTATCGGCAGATCTCTGCTGTATTGCAGTACATATGTCTGAGTCTTCTTGAGATATCTCATTACCCGTTTCATATCTTTCCAGTGCTCAATGCTTGGGTTTCTCGTGAAACGACTCAGCATTCCCACGGTAAAAGCTATGTCAGGCCTTGTGGTAGTAGTAGCATACATCAAACTCCCGATGACGCTTGCATACTCCACCTGTCTGACGCTTTTCCTCGAATTAGGCTTCAGCTTCAGATCACACCTGTAAGGAGTATCGATCCCTGGAAGATCCTGATACCCGTAGCGTGTGATCATCTTCTCAATATAATAAGACAGTGCCAGTGCCAGTCCAGTATCTGTTCGAATTATCTTGATGCCCAAGATCACATCTGCTTCCCCTAAGTCCTTCATACTGAACTTGCTCGAGATAAACTTCTTTGTCTCCGTGACAGCCCATATCCGTACCTAGGATCAGCATGTCGTCCACGTACAGATAAACGATTACACCTCCTCCATCAGCGAACTTTGTGTAAACACACTTGTCCGTCTCGCTGACCCTGTAGCCATTTGACCTTATAATCTTGTCAAACTTCTCATGCCACATCTTGGAAGCCTGCTTAAGATCGTACAAGGATTTTACCAACTTGCAGACTTTGTCTTCAAGACCCTTGACAACAAATCTCTCTGGCTGTTACATGTAAATCTCTTCGGTCAGCTCGTCATTTAGGAAAGCTGTTTTCACATCTATCTAATGTATCACCAACTTATGTATTGCTGCGAGAGCAATTAACTTTCTGATGGTAGTCATCCGAACTAGTGGAGCATACATGTCAAAGTAGTCGATACCTTGCTTCTGAGTAAACCCCTTAGCTACTAGCCTAGCCTTGAACTTGTCAATAGTTCCATCTGTTTTTATCTTGAAGATCCATTTGCATTCGATGGGTTTCGTTCCTTCAGGAAGATCAACCAACACCCAAGTGTTATTTGAAGTGATTGAATCAATTTCATTGCCTATCGTCTCCTTCCAGAAAACAGCGTCTCTGGTCTTCATCACCTCATTATAGGTAAGCGGATCTGCTTCCACAAGATAGGTGACAAAGTCATTTCCAAAGTCCTTCGGCCTCCTCACTCGCTTAGTTGACGGCTCAGCGAGCTCTGGTTCAATAGTTGTTTCAACAACAACTTCTTCTTGTACTACATTCTCATTGGAGACTTCAGTTTCCTGCGCACCCTCATTATTCTTCGGAATAACCGCAAGCAATGTTCTTGTGCCTTGCAAACTTGTCTTCAAAATATTCTGCATCGCGAGATTCATTGATATGATTTGATTCAATATCAAGAAATCTCCAAGCATCACAATCCTCGGCATAACCCAAGAAGATTGTTTTTGTAGTTCTTGTCCCGAGCTTCTGAATCTTCAGATCTGGAAATTTCATATATGCCAGATACCCCCACACTCGAATGACATTCAAGTTAGGTCTGACTTTGAACCAGAGTTCATATGGAGTAACGTCCGAAGTTGTATGAGGCACTATATTTAGAATAAAAGTGGTCGTCAATGCAGCTTCTCTCCAGTAGCATTTTGGAAGACCTACAGTCAGCATCATTGAGTTTATCATTTCTGTCAACGTTATGTTCTTCTTTTCTACTACCCCGTTAGATTAAGAAGAGTACGGAGCAGTAGTCTCGTTGATAATTCCATGTTCTTTGCAGAATGATGTGAATTCATGAGATCGGTACTCTCCACCTCGATCACTTCTTATTCTTTTGAGTTGTTGTCCAGTCTGTCGTTCAGCCTCGGCCCTGAACTCCTTGAACTTCTCGAACGCTTCGTCTTTAGCCTTCAGCAAGTTAACGAACGCGTACTTTGAGAAGTCATCGATGAAGTTTATGAAATATTTCATCCCGGCCTTTGTAGAGAATTGTTTGAAGTCACAGATATCAGAGTGTACCAACTCCAGAAGATATGTGCTTCAATTATTCCGAGAAAAGGGTTTCCTTGTGATCCTCGTCTGAGCACAAACTTCACATTTTTCTACCTTATTCCCACATTTGGAGATAAGTCCTAAACTAGACATTTTGTTTATTCTTTTATAATGAACATGTCCTAGTCTATTATGCCACAACTCAAGAGTATAACCAGAATGAGTGACTGCATTAATTACATTGGACTGATTTACAAGCTGAACTTTGAACATTCCTTCGGTATAAAAAGCTTTCCCCAAGTATGTTCCCTTTATGGACATCACCATCTGGCCAGCATGATGTCCATCCTTAGGCCTGCGTTACAGAGTAGGCCTCCCGAGATTAGGTTCTTTGTGATAGCAGGTACATGCTTCACACCTTGAAGTGTCAGAGACTTCACAGAAGTCAGCTTCAAGACCACCGTCCCGATCCCTTGCACTTCAGCTTGTGTCTGGTTCGCTACCATAACAACTTCAGAAGTTGGTATATAGGTGGTGAATCATTCCTTGCTTGAGCAGACATGGCAGGTAGCACTAGTGTCTATCCACTAGTCAAAGTCAGCCCCTACCGAAGTAACCTGCACAATCATTGCAACTACATCAGTGATCATTGAAACCTTACTAGGCTCATCTTGCTCTGATTGCTTAGGCTTAGATTTGCATTCACTCTTGAAATGGCCCTTCTTGCCACACTTGAAGCAAGGCATCTTAGCCTTTGACTTCTGATGTTTGAAGGAAGTTCCCTTCACTTTCAGATTGTTAAGGATCTTTCTTCTTACTGTGGAAAGCCGCCTGCTTTTCCTTGTATTCCTTGGTGTGAACCAAGTTGGCGTTAACCAGCTGTTTGGACAGAGCGTCCACCTTCAGTTGAGCCCTCATTTAGTCCTCAACATAGATTTCTTGCAGGAGATCTTCGAGACTGATCTCCAACTTCTTCCTATGCATGTTTGCATAGAACTTGCTCCACCCAGCGGGGAGCTTTGAGACGATCCCTCCAACAACAAACTTGTCGGTGAGGGGCATCGTCTCATCTTCCAACTTCTGTCGCAGCTTCAGAAACTCCTTCACCTGCGGCATCATAGACTTCTCGTCTTCAAAGAGCAACTTATGATATTTGTCAACGATAAATATCTTGTTCATGTTTTTGTCATCTTCGTACAGTTTCTCCAGAGACTCTCAAATCTCTCTGGCAACTGTCTTCTTTGAATATGATTCCGCTAGGGAGTCCTTTATAGCATTTAAGATTAAAAGCCTACAAATGCTATTCTTCCTTCTTCATTTGGCCTAATTTTTAGTAGTAGCAGTAATTGCGGCTGTAGACCCAGTTTCTGGAACAGTAGATTCTTCCTCGGTTAACACGTGGTCAACTTCGGAAAGTTGAAGATTGAGAGTAACCTTTCTCTTCCAGACTTGATTGTGCTCTCCATCAAATTGCTCTAACTTGGTGAAGTTAGAATTGATTAGTGAAGCACGAAGTTTTCCATCTTGTGAACTCAAGCTTTGAGATTGTTAGTCCCAGGACATAATTTTTTCGATAGAAAACTGAGAAATGAAACGATTGTAAAAATAATATTTCGTGGCAACACTTCAAAGAAGGTGCATGACAGAGATCCTTGGAGGATTCTGGGAAACAAATTCAAATGTATTACTTCTAAAAAGAAGGTACAAATGAATTGTTAGCAGCAGCAGCGATTGTCCACTAACAGTTTCTAATAAGATCAGAACTGTTCTCGTTCAGAACGAGTAGAAGTGGATAGAAAGAGAGGATGGCCTGTTGGGGTTGATTATCGATGCTCAAAGCTTGATTCGCCCCACACGAATAGCTTCCAGGAACCAGTAAGTTCAACGGAGAACTTTTGGAACACTCAGCTCTTCTGACTCCTTAGATGGCGCGAACTCCTGCGCTAAGTGGCGTCGGTGCACTTCTCTTCTCTCTTGAACTCTCTGAAATTCGTAAGGAATTGTGTTATGCACATTTGTCCCCCTGAGAGAGAGCAAAGAAGCTTATATAGGCCGTACTGTAACTGCCCAGTTAGCAAAATGTTCGGAACGTAGAAAAAAACTGTCCCGAACAATATGTAACTGCTCAATCGTGCACAGACACGATCTGAGCCAACTGGCAAACAACGCGCGCCAACTGCTCCATTGCGTTAATGGCGCCACTTGCTCCCATGCGCACATGTGCAACACGCGTACTGTGCGTACCCCGCGCCAACTGCTGCACCATCTGGCAGCGCCAACTGGTGTGTCATCTGGTTGCACCAACTGGCACGTGATCTGGCCGCACGATCAGGCCGCTCCATCTGGCCACGCCAACTGGTCGCACGATCGGACAGCGGGAACTGGCGCGTGAAAGGCTCGTGCAACGAGCGCAACTTAAGCGCACTATGTGTCTAGCGACGATGCTGACGTGCTAAGTGCAAAGTACGTCAAAAAAACACCATATTACGTCTCATGAGCCCGAGTCCGAGTTCGAGTCGAGTCCCTAAGCCCCTACGGGGCGCACTGTAACTGTCCAATTAGCAAAATGTTCGGAACGTGGGAAAAAACTGCCCTGAACATTCTGTAACTGTTCAATCGTGTACAGACACGATCTGAGGCAACTGGCGCACAACGCGCGCCAACTGCGCCACTGCGCTAATGGCGTCACTTGCTCCCGCACGCACATGAGCAACACGCGCACTGTGCACACCCCGCGGCAACCGTCGTACCAACTGCTGCATCATCTGGCAGCGCCAACTGGTGCGCCATCTGGCTGTATCAACTAGCGCGTCATCTAGTCGCACGATTAGGCCGCGCTATCTGGCCACGCGAACTGGTCGCGCGATCGGGCAGCGTGAACTGGCACGCGAAAGGCTGCGCAAGAGACTCGCGCAACGAGCGCAACTTAAGTGCACTATGCGCCTAGCGACGATACTGACATGCTAAATGCAAAGTGCGCCAATAAAACGTGGAGCCCATGAGCCCGAGTCCAAGTTGAGTCGCTAAGCCCCTACGGGACTTAGCTCCCATGGAATAAATTTCAAGAACAAAAAGGATTAAGCTTTACTATGGAGTCTTATCCTTAACTCCTAGTAAAATTACCCACATGGTTTCCTCCTTAGGGTCACCATCCCATGTGCACATCTCAACAACATATCAAGTATATATAGAGATTATACTCATGGTACTTTTCCAATGTGGGACTAAACTTCACTATGCATGTGTTGAGAGCATGCTCTATTCACATGTTAAAGGAAAAACTCCAACACCTGTTTGCTAAACTCATGCAGCTAGAGAATAAAGAGCGCCCTCCAAGTTCTCCCCTGACCATGAAGAGTCTAAGCAAAGAGGTAAAACAGTCCTATGTTGCACATATACACGACACGACACGAAATGACACTGTAAAGACATAGCGACACGGACACACTTATTTTGGTGTGTCTTAGTGTATTTTGGAGTGTGTTGGTTTTGTAAGATACATTTCCGATACAACACAAGCCACATTTTTGGAGTGTCTGTGCTGCCTCGTTTAGTTCACGGAATGGAAAGGAAAGGAAATCAATTCCTTGTCATTTTCTTTCCTTTGGAAAATTGCTATTCGTATCTACTTTTCTTTCCGGTGTTTGGGAAGTCCAAGGAAATTAGGAGGTAAAGTGAATCCTTAGTGTGGGAAAGTGAATCCTTGGGTGGGTGGGGGGAACCATTTCCCCCCCTATTTTCTCTCCTTTTGGGAATCATTTTCCTTTCCTCTCCCTTCCCTTCATGCATCCAAACATAGGAAAGGAGTGACTTTCCTTTCCCAAGGCCATGATTCCGTGAACCAAACGTGGCCTAAGAGTGAGGAGGGAGGTAATACCCTAATTGAGGTGAACTTTGTGCCAACGTTCACAAAGATGGTTCCTATGCAGACTGATACAACAATGTAGCTTGCTAGCCTCAGCCAGTAGTAACCAATGTCCCTCGTCATGTTGACGAACGAGCGTTTCGTCAGAGTGGAAGCCTGCACAAGGAAGCTAGCCTGGCTGCCTCCAAAATCCATGACCGATCCTTTCTGAAAAAAAAGAAAGAAAGTTCACACACCATGAGCCAAGATTTGTCGCGACGGAGGATGGAAAGATCGATGCAGGTGGTTCAGTACATACAAGACGTGAGACCTCATCTACTCTCGAGCGTGTCGTATAATAGTATCGAGAATGATTGTAGAACTCTACGAGTATCTGAGTTACTTCGGTTGTGGTCATGTTGTCCAGTGGATCATCACTCTGAGACTGTAACAAAAGTTATGTAACTTAGGCATTCTGAAGTTACACTGAAAACATAGATACATAAAGCAAACGAGCGAGTACCAAACTCCTACCATCCCCTTTGTAGACCCCTTGAGAGCAGTTTTCACCTTGTCGAAGTCGGAGTTTATGCACCTCAGGAAATGATCCGACGGGTTTCTTCGAGAGGGGCAAGGAAAGCCGGCTTGAGCAAAGAACTATGCGATGATTCCGAAAAAAGAAGAAGTAGAAGTTATCAGTCTTGATAATATTCATAGGCAGACTTATACATGATGGAACTTGAAAGGGTTTGAGGGTGGTTAACCTACCTCATGTGCCTGAGAAGCCTCGCCGAAGAAGACGGTCCTGCCACCCGAAAGCAGGTAAAGGCGATCGAACAGCTGGTAAACTTCGCTGCTCGGCTGGTGAACCGAGGCTATCACCGTCCGACCGTCCCTGGAAAGATTGCGAAGCGTCTGTGTGACGTAGAAGGCCGACGCGCTGTGCAAAGTACCGAAGAAGACGGTAAGTTCCTTCCAATTTAATTTTACCTGGAAACTGAAGTTACATACGGAACACCAGGGTAAAGAGTTACCTACCAAATCTTAGTCCTTTCTGGGAAATTATAGCATCTAAGGTTCTATCATTTCGAGTTACCTAGGTGCTAGGAAGCACAGACACTAAAAAAAAAAATATGAACTGCATTGTGTCGGACACGTCTTAGACACAACCAGGACACTCCAAAATATACACTACACACTAAAATAAGTATCGTGTCCATTCCGCCGTGTCCTGCCGTGTCGTGTTGTATTCATGTCCTACAGCATAGCCCACGGAAATTCTGGTGTTCATTTGGCGAGGAGCCGAGTCAAAAACAGAAACCCGCATTTTCATTTAGCATGGGTCCAAATCACTGATGGACACGGTCCAACTATGGGCAGTCTCACCAATGGAACCTGATTGTACTTTAGGCAAGGGGCTGAGTCATTTGCCCCATGTTGTATGGACATAGAAACACTAATGTTGGACGGGCACAGAAACGACACAATACGGTAAGGGCACAACAACTATTTGGTGTGTCAGAACTGTGCCTGATACATGTCCGACACGACACAAAGGCCTCGTTTGGTTCGCGGAATGGAAGGGAAAGGAAATCAATTCCTTGGCATTTTCTTTCCTTTGGAAAATTATATTTTCTATTGATTTTCCTTTCCGATGTTTGTAAATGTCAAGAAATTTGTATAGGAAAGTCAATATTTCAATGTGGAAAAGGGAATCCTTGCTTGGATGGATGGAATCATTTTTCCTCCTAATTTTTCTTCCATTGCGAATCACTTTCCTTTCCTCCTCAATTTCTTTGCCATCAAATCATAGAAAAGTAATCACTTTCTTTTTCCAACCCGATGATTCCGCGAAGCAAACGAGGCCAAAAGGGACGAATCACTGATGGAAACCAGTGTTCGTTGAGCAAGGACATGAAAGGACCCTGAATGTGTTGGGTATCCATCCCGATACGATTGGGCGTCTAGAGCGTCGTGAAGTCGGTGGCGGAGTCCTCGCGTATTCAGCATATATGTATCGATTTTTTGGAAGAATATTCGATGTTCAGATTTGTTGGACTAACTTAGTGATTAAATTATGGATTCCTAAGCTCTTTAGGGTTTCTTAATCCCTATAAAGAGGAGACCATTGAGTTATTCAATGTATACTCTCAAAAAGACTCGAGGAAGAACTCACCAATTCTACGAGAGACCCGTGCTCCCGTAACTCTTGCTTTCTGATCGAGAGCGTCCATAGCCGGAACCATGCAACGGTGGGGCAGTCCACCCCCAACAAAAAATTCTTCTTCTTTTTCAAATGGATTTTTTTTTTCATAGCAACATCTAGTCCATCCTAGTCTACCCCAATTCAAATTTCTAATTCCGTCCCTAGACCTCGTTTAGTTCACGGAAAAAAAAAAATTTAATTTTCTTGTCTTTTTCATAAAAATGAAGAAGTATAATTCCTATCAGATTTGCAAGAAAATTTTAAGAAAAATCATTTGATTTTCTTTCCAGTGTTTAGTTGGTATAGAAAAGGAAAGAAAAAAAAAAAGTATATCATTGTTTCAAAAAAAAAATGTCAACATAATTATAATCAACAAAATAAGAAGAGTTAATTGGTAAAAATAGGCAATAAATTAAGTCTTATAGTGTTTGGTAATTAATGTTGGAAAATGAGAAGAAAAAAAATAAATCTAGGTCATGAGAGAAACCATTTTTCCTCCAATTTTTTCCATGTCAGAAAAATATTTTTCAAATTTGTGGCTACCAAACAAAGAAAATGAACAAGTTTCCTTTCCGGATTCTTTGAATCCGTGAACCAAACGAGGCCTAGGAGTGTCATCTACTTTATGAGAAAGATCGTCACTGTCGGACGTCGGACAACTATTACTATGTGAGAATACTTTATAAGGGGTTGGATTTAAACTGATCTCATTGTATTTTGTACCTTCGTAAGGATTGTTTTTTGGGGGCAAAGTAGACAATTCAGATGGTCATAGTCAATGTTGGAGCCCAGTCTGAATTTGGTAGCAGCATATTTGTGAAATCCAAATCTGATTAAATATTTGATTTAATTAGATTTAGACGTCCATAATTATTGTTGGACTATTTAGGTGTAATATGATTCTTATTTTAGGATTCCCTATTTATGAAATCTATTATGATTCGGGGTGCTCGTCCACAGGAGATCTAAGGAAAAGTCTGCACTTGGCTTCGTCATACAAGACAGAAAGAAGGAGGAGATCTGATCGAGTAGTCGTCAACTTCGATTAGGGAGATTTCTACGGGTTGGTAAGTGATTTTATAGTAATCTTTGTCATTTCTTATTCAGTGTGGTGAGGGGTTGAACATATTAGGACAAAAGGGTTTAACATTGGTTTTTGTTAATCGTGTAATTTCATCTGAGTTATAAAGATTGGTATTTGTCGACGTGACGTAGTCACTTTCATATATTTGTCTTTATCTTTGCATAATATTCGTTAGACGGAAATTGGTTATTTTTAGATTGGTTGACCTAAGTTTTCGCTGTGACAGACACGGTATCGAAGCGCGTATAGTACGTGTTCGAGTTCCATCAGTCGGCACATATTAATTATGAACGTTCGTCTTGCTCGGTTCTTGCGTTACGTAGTAGGTTGTGGTGGTGTTTTCTTAACGAAAACACTACGTGGCCCACGGTTTTGGCCCGCCAACCAAACCGCGGGCCACGCGTCAGCCATTTACTGGCCCCCCTGTTAACGTGGGGCCCGCGGCCAAAAATTTGGCCAGTAAATGGCTGACGCGTGGCCCGCGGTTTGGTTGGCGGGCCAAAACCGCGGGCCATGTAGCATTGTTGTTTTCTTAATTATAATGTGTTGCCTACCTATCGAGACCGCTGGTTGGCTCATCCAGGAAGAGCAGCCTGGGCCTGGTGAGGATCTCGAGAGCGATGCTGACCCTCCTCTTCTCTCCTCCGCTTAGGCCTCTAGAGTGCCAGCTGCCAATCGGAGTGCACGCACAGTCCTGCAGCCCCATCTCAGCTATGGTGCTCTCGACTAGAGCACGTCTCTCCTCGCTCGGCATTTTGTCGTGCAGACGGAGCCTAGCCGAGTACATAATCGTCTCCCTCACCGTCAGAGTGCCGATCAAGTTGTCGTCGTCTTGAGTAACGTATGCCTGATCAATGACAACAAACACTTTAAAATAAAACAATATATCTATATATCTCCAGTGTTTTAAAGAGCCTTGAAAACACCTCAAAATAAGTCTTTTCCTATTATATCCTTTATAGCCTATATAGAAATTCAAGGTATAAACTTGACAATTGGACATGTCAGGACTTAAACTCTAAAAAGATATAAAATATGGGATCTAAACACTAATTAGCCCAAATAATAATCCTAAGATTACAACCAAAAGACTTACAATCCTCTTACAATAGTGCGCCTACATAATAGTTGCCAATTGGATTCTCTCTCTCCTCCCTCCCCACTAAGCGAATAAGGGGCTCAATTGGCAATTGTCACCTAGGCAGTTGTAACAAAATTGTAAGGCTATAGTTGTAGTCATAGCATTATCCATATATTTGGGTGAGACCATCTCACATTATGTAGGCATCTGACATGGCAACTGACATAACAATTTTTAACCCAAAAAATTATCACCCAAATTAATGTTAATTTTAATGTTAATTTTAGTGTTATTATTAATTTTAATTCTACTGTTAATTGTAATTTTAAAATTTGTCATGTCAGATGGTGCATCAGCTCTCACATAATGAGTGTTTGGTATTTTTTTAAGGAAAAAAAAAAATCTAAAATCCTTTCTAACTATATCTATAACACTCACGTAAAAAAAATCCTTTAAACTAGTACATACATCCAAAAATCTTCAAATCATATTTAAACTAATATAATTTAAATTTTATCAATTTTTTCAATAGCATTAGATTTTTTTATACAGAACATGACTAGTATATATAATAACAGTAAACTGTCAGTAAAAGGCACACATATCCTTCATTCGCTTATTAAACGCCTCAAACATTTTTTTTCGATTTATATGAATCTACATCCATCAATTCAGGACACGTGTCTCGATTACGTCATTTCTTCTTCATTTAAAAAAGAGAGAGAGGAAAGAATACAGTTTCTAAAATAGCCCAATTTTTATTTTCCAAGCTTACTATTCCACCATCTTCATTTTTTTTTGGGATAATTTAGCAAATGCCCCCATTCTAATTGTTGAAATTAGCATATACCCCCACTATTTTATTTATCTAACAAATACCCCCATTTTTGATATAAAATAATAAAAATTTAAGATATACCCCCACTTTTTTACATAGGAGTGGGGGTATTTGCTAAATAAAATAAATAGTGGGGGTATATGCTAGTTTTAACATTTGGAATGGGGGTATTTGCTAAATTATCCCTTTTTTTTTTTCAAATCTTATTTACACATGCATAAATTATCAAAATTGTCCATAGTTGTACAAAGTGGATTAAATGCAATCTATTTCTTGGCAGATGAATATCACACATTAAGCTTATTTATCAAAAGTTGACATATATCGACTGTAAAAATAACTTTATTTAAAAAATCTAAATAAATATAATTGAACATAATAATTATTCTAATATTAATTTTACCTAAAATATAATTTATGTAGTATAAAATTATAACTTAAAATAATCCCCATTTATAAAGTATAATATTTGAAGAATTTTTTTTCCCAATAAGTAAGAGTATAAATATGAGAACTATTAAAATATTTTAATTTAATATAAAATAACCTTTATATGGGATTATGATTATTAATCTAATATGGCCCATATCTACGATAAGCAAGGTAGACCCGATAATTCTCAAATATGCAATAAAATAAAATAAAATCATAAATATTTCATAAATAAAGTTAGTAATTTTTATAGTTTAAAATACATAAATATACAATATAAAATTGTTGGATGTTACAAATAAGCATCAAGTTAAACGACTGTAATTTGTTACATAATAATCTATAATAAATTGTTATTATTTACATATTTGAAGACTATTTATTAAAATAAATCATGGTGTTAATGTTACTGTATTTGTTACATATAAGGGTAATATATGATATTTACCTACAACATGTTACATGTTATTGCTATTTGTTATATATAATGGACGTATGTAACATCTACTTGTAACTTATGACATTTTATCTAACTTGAGACCCTTGCATCTAATTTACGACATTGGTACCTATCTTGTTATTTGTATACTTTATTTATGACTTTAGTAAGGAACTTGTGATAATGTTAAGTGACGTGTGACTTCTTCATATAGCCTATGATGTTAGTGTTGGAGTGGGTGGAATTTCCAACCTATGTGGAGAAGACCCCGAAGTGCGACGAGCGCCGTCTGTGTGTCAAAGAAGCTCGGGGAGGCGACGAGGTCTTTCAGAGACGAAGAAGAGGGAAGGCAGAGTTCTGGCCGAACTCTGCCCCATTGGTTCCAGAACTGTTCTATCACGAAAACACAGAGTTTTGGCCGAACCCTGTATCGACGGGCTGAGGCTAATTTCAAGATATTTTTATACCGTTGGATCGTATCCTACGGTCCAGGTTTTGCTGCGGATTAGGAAATTTATACATGGTTTTTCCTAACCCTAATCACAACACTAAGTTGAAGAAAATAGAGAGAAAAGAGGCAAGAGTGTCATTGCAACTTTGGGAGAGAAGAAGGATGATTGAAGGCCGTTTTCGAAGGAGGATCGTGTTCGGATAATCTCTACTCGTCGTCTTTATTCTTCGTAGCATTGTAATCAATTATTCTTGCTTCCAAGTGTTGAGGGGATCCATATTGGATCGGGAGAAGTTTGTAGAGGGTGTACTACTTTATCTCATTAGTGAAGACTTCTCAAAGGTTGGACTCCGATCGTTCCGTAGTTTTTCCCCGCAAGAATTTTTCACGTCAAAAATTCTGTGTCTGCGTGGATTGTCTTTGGTGTTTGATTCGTGTGTTATATTACTTGGTTTTCTTGCATGTACTCTCAGGTTTGGAAAAAGGTTTCCGCGCTTCTTTCCCAACAAAGTGGTATCAGAGCTAGGTTCTGGAATTCAGAAGGGTGTCAGGAGTTGACAGGAAAACCAAAGAGGAGAGATGTACGCGAAGCCGGTGCGCATGATAAACCTGAATTGCACCAACTATCTTTATTGGCGGAGCAAGATGAAAGATTTACTGTTTGTTAAGAAGCTACATCTGTCCGTATTTACTTCTGAGCGACCAGTTGATAAATCCGAGAAGGACTGGAAATTTGAGCACATACAGGTGTGCGAATATATCAGGCAGTTCGTTGACGAGAACGTGTACAACCACGTTGCCAATATTGAGCACGTGAAGACGTTATGGGATAAGCTAGAATCTTTGTATGCGAAAAAGACCGGGATAAACAAGTTTTTTCGGATTCGGACGATGATGGGTCTGCGGTACAAAGATGGGGCATCTATTACAGATCACTTGAGTGATTTTCAGGGTGTGGTTGACCAGCTATCTTCGATGGGAGTCATGTCGACGACGAGGTTCAGGAACTATGGCTGCTGTGTACATTGTCAGACTCGTGGGAGACTGTATGAGTATCTATGATCGCTTCTGCTCGAGAAGGAGTGGTCAGTTTGAAGTTTGCCAAGAGCGAGGTGCTGAATGAAGTGATGTGGATACGTTCTCAGGGCGCTTTATCCACATCCCACCACTCAAAGGCGTTAGTTTCAGAGAGTCGCGAAAGGGGCAAAAGCAGGGGGTCCAGGTGGTGGCAGAGACAAGAGCAGGAAGAAGTCCAAGGGTCGGTACGAGGACTCGGAGTGTAACCACTATGGCAAGAAGGGCCACATCAAGCAAAAATATTTCGCTTGGAAGAGAGAGAAGAAGGGTGACAAGGGAAAGCAAGATAAGAACCCTACAACGGCGGTTTCGATACATGGAGACGATGTGATCGTCGTAGGTGATGAGGTTATCATAAACCTCGCCTGCGATGACAATTCTTGGCTGCTGGACTCAGGGACTTCACCGCATGTATCTTATAACAGGACACTATTTGTCACTTACACGACAAGCGACTGTGGAGTGCTGAAGATGGACAATGGAGATGTGTCGAAGGCGGTTGCCATTAGAGATGTGCATTTAAGGACGAAGAAGGGTGTAGTTTTTATTCTCAAAGATGTTTGTTATGTCCCTGATATCCGCTTCAACCTGGTGTCAGTTAGAAGGTTGGATGACGAAGGATTCTTTAGTCTCTTCGAAAATAGTCAGTAGAAGCTTTCCAGAGGTCGATGGTGATTGCCAGAGGAAGCAAGAAGTCCGGTCTACTATATGGAGGGGAGCGCACATAGGACACAGGAGGTGAATGCAGTTTCTGACGCGTCTACCGAGTTGTGGCACAAGCGACTTGGCCATATCAGCGAGAAGGGGATGAGCTACTTGGTGAACAGGAAGGTGATTCCAGGGCTCAAGTCTACAAAGTTGGAGAAATGCACGCACTGCTTAGCTGAAAAGTAAAATAGGGTGTCTTTCCAAAGTCACCCAAGTTCAAGGAAGCCGGCATTGCTTGAGTTGATTCACTCGGATGTTTGTGGTCCTATGAAGATAAAATCTATTAGTGGTGCTTCTTACTTTATAACTTTTATTGATGACTATTCTAGAAAGATTTGGGTCTATGTCTTAAAGACCAAGGATCAGGTGTTGCCCACTTTCAAAGAGTTTCAGGCCTCAGTTGAAAGAGAGACGGGCAAGAAGTTATTGTGTGTTCGGTCCGACAACGGCGGCAAATACATTGGTCCCTTTGATGCTTATTGCAGAGAGCAAGGGATACGACACCAGAAGACTCCGCCCAAGACACTTCAGCTCAATAGTGTAGCGGAGCGCATGAACATGACACTGATGGAGAGGGTGCGGCGTTTGCTGTCAGAAAAAAATTTGTCAGGCAGTTATTGGGGTGAGGCACTTCTCGCAGATGTAATTTATCTCCTAGTACTCCTTTGTAGGGTGATGAGCCTGACAAAGTATGGTACGACAAAGAGCCGTCATACAATCACCTACGAGTGTTTGGTTGTAAGGCCTTCGTACATGTACCAAAGGACGAGAGGTCCAAACTTGAGCCGAAGATGAGGCAGTACATCTTTGTCGACTACGGTCGGGATGAGTTTGGCTATAGAATCTACGATCCAGTGGGAAAAAAGTTCTACAGAAGCAGGGATGTGGTATTCGTCGAGGATCAGACCATGACCAACACTCAGGATTCCGAGACACCTTCTGAGGCTGAAGAATTGCCTGAGTTAGAGTCATTTCACTTCGAGCAGTTTTCAGAGGACATCGTAGAAGATCCAGTTATGGGGGAGCCAGTACATGGAGTTGCTACCAACCTTGATTATCAGCCTGCTGATAGTGGTCTGGGTGTCCCTCAGGAGGATGAGCATGCCGGAAAGGCAGTTCCTGAAGGGGAGGAGGCTGTTGGTATTCAGCCAGTACCAGTGGATCCATTGAGAAGGAGCGACAGAGAGCGTTGACCATCTACGAGATACTCATCGAGTGAGTATGTGCTACTGACTGACGGGGGAGAGCCCAAAAGTTTTGCAGAGGCTATGGAAGACGAACACAGGCAGGAGTGGATGCAGGCTATGCAGGAGAAGATGAGTTTCTTACATGCCAATTCTACTTACGAGCTGGTACGGTTGCCAGAGGACAAGAAGGCTTTGAAGAATCGATGGGTGTTTAGAGTGAAGCAGACGGATGATGCTACTCGCCCTCGATACAAAGCGAGGCTGGTAGTTAAAGGCTACGGTCAGCAGAAAGGCATGGATTATGATTAGATCTTTTCGTCAGTCGTCAAGCAGTCATCTATTCGGGTGGTGCTAGTTTCGGCAGCCAGTTTCGACTTGAAGGTCGAGCAGATGGATGTGAAGACGTCATTCCTCCATGATGATCTTGAGGAGGAACTAGACATGGAGCAGCCAGAGGGATTATGTGAGAATGGCAAGTCACATTTGGTCTGTCGGTTGAGGAAGATCTTGTATGGTCTGAAGCAGGCTCTGAGGTAGTGGTACAAAAAGTTCGAGTTGTTTATGGGGAAGTATGGTTATGAACGGACGACGTCGGGTCACTATGTATTTGTGAGATACTTTGCCGAGGATGATTTTATCATTTTATTGCTTTATGTTGATGACATGCTATTAGTGGGTTAGAATGCCACTAGGATAGCAGAGTTGAAGCACCAATTGGGTGCGGCCTTCTCTATGAAGGATTTGGACGCATCAAAGACTATTATTGGGATAAAGATCAGCCGAGAGAGAAAGAGTCCAAGCTGCTACATTTGTCCTAAAAGAAGTATATTCACCGCGTACTTCAGCGTTTCGGGATGGACAGGTCGAAGAAAGTGAGTTGCCCCCTTACGACCCACTTTAAGCTCACTGAGGAGCAGTGTCCATCTATCGAGGACGAAAAAGAAGATATAGAACGGGTTCCATATGCCTCAGCTGTGAGAAGCCTTATGTATGCTATGGTGTGTACGAGGACAGACATCGTTCATGCAGTTGGCACCGATAGCAGGTATCTTTTAAATCCTAGAAGGGTACATTGGAGTGCGGTCAAGTGGATTCTACGATACCTTCAGGGTACTGCCGATTGGAGGCTTTTTTTTGGTGGTGACAAGCCGAAGCTGGTCGGATATACTGACGCTGATATGGCTGGAGATGTAGATACGAGGAGATCGACTTCGGACTATGTGATGATGTTTGCTGGAGGAGTGGTTTCGTGGCAGTCGCGGTTGCAGAAGTGTGTTACTTTGTCGATGACAGAGACGGAGTACATTATGACGATGGAGGCTTACAAGGAGTTGTTATGGATGAAAAAGCTGTTGCAGAAAATGGGGCTGAAGCAAGAGCAGTATACTTTGCTTTACGACGGTCAGAGTGCTATTCACCTTGTGAAGAATCAGATCTTTCATAGCCGGTCCAAGCACATCGAGACTCGATATTATTAGATGCGGGATATGTTCACCAAGATTCTACCAAGGAAAAAATTTGAGTTTTACAGGCAGATCATCGTGATGATGACCTCCTCCACATAGTTGTGAAGGGAGAAATGTTGGAGTGGGTGGGGTTCCCAACCTATGTGGAGAAGACCCCGGAGTGCGATGAGCGCCGTCTGTGTGTCAGAGAAGCTCGGGGAGGTGACGAGGCCATTCGGAGACGAAGAAGAAGCTCGGGAGCTACCAGAGTACTTTCTGGAATAGGGAAGGCAGAGTTCTAATCGAACTCTGCCCCATGCAGAGTTCTGGCCAAACTCTGCCCCCTTGGTTCCAGAACCGTTCTGTCATGAAAACACAGAGTTCTGGCCGAACTCTGTGTCGACGGGCTGAGGTTGATTTCAGGATATTTTTATAACGTTGGATCGTATCCTACAGTCCAGGTTTTGCTGCGGATTAAGAGGTTTATACATAGTTCTTTTAACCCTAATCACAACACAATATTGAAGAAAATGGAGAGAAAAGAGGCGAGAGTGCCTGTTTGCCATAAAATATCAAGCACAACAATTTACAAATGAATTGAACTTGATTGCAAACTCGCTTGTACAAGAGAAAGCCTAGAAAGAAATCCTAGGAAACAATCTAAGTTTAGTTTTGATTCTGGGAGGTGACGATAGAGGCTCGAAAAAGTGTAGAAACTCTGCCTTACTCCTTGGAATATCTGACGCGTTCCTTGCTCTTGAAGAAATTGCCCTTAGTAGGTTGCCAGCCTTAAATTGCCAACCATTTGCATGGGTGTGGTATCCTGCTATTTATAGTATTTTTTGCAGTAGCAGATTTTTGGGCCGCATAAAGGGCCACGTGGCCACGTGTCCATTACAGCACACAAAGACTCGATCTCGGGCTGCCAGCTGGTGGGAGTTGTTGAGATTTTGTTGTAGCGAATCTGGATGGTTGAGACTTGGTTAGCCTGCCACGTGTCTCGTCGCAAGATAGGATCAGTCGCATGAGTTATTTTGAGCCGCATAGGCCTTTCAATGTTCGGCCATGCTGGGCCGCATAAGACTCATGCGGTAGTCTCACTTAGTCCGTATGTAGCTTAGGGACTTTTGAGTCGCATAGGTTCTATATTTTGGACTGCATAAAGTTCATGCGGCTCAGATTGCAATTATCCTTGGCCGCATGAAGCACATAGATTGAGCCGTATAAGGTTCATGCGGCTCGGATTGCAGTCCTTTTGGCCGCATGGCCATGTCCAGTCTGGTGGCGTGACATTTTGTCTGATCATGTCTTATCTTCTTTTTTGTCAGAGTGTCAGAGTTGTCAGAGCTGTCAGTCTTGCCAATTTTGACAGAGTTTGTCAGCTTTATCAAAAGGATTGATTAGCTTGGCCGTATAAGTAACTATTCTCTCTGCGGCTCAAAAATTAGTCTGGTAAAGATGGGCCGCATGGGACGTGCTGAATATGTCATGCGGCTCTTCTTTATGCGGGTCGATCTGTTCCAGGGTACTCATGCGGTCAGTTGTGATCCGCATGAACCCCATATTTTTCATGCTTCTACAGTGCAATTGCAAATTTGGGAGAGAAGAAGGAGGATTGAAGGCCATTTTCGAAGGAGGATCGTGTTCGGGTATGTCGGGTTTTGACCTTTAATTGTTTTGGAACTTTAGTCTCACATCGGCTAGGCCAAAGGAGTTGTATCTCTATATATTAGCTATGTTCTTTTAGAGATACACATGTGGTGTGAAGGTGCACATGGGTGTGCCATATGGGAGTATTTTTCTAATGGAAAAAAGGCTAAATCAACAATGAAGTATTCATATTTTTTTGCTCTTGGAAAATTTATTTTCATTGAAGCTAAGCCCCGTAGGGACTTAGCGACTCAGACTCGGACTTATGAGACGTAATGTGACATTTTGTTGGCGCACTTTGCACTTAGCACGTCAGCATCGTCGCTAGGCGCATAGTGTGCTTAAGTTGCGCTCGTTGCGCGAGTCACTTGCGTTGCCAATTGTTGTGCCCAATTGTGCGGCCAAGTTGTGCGGCCAAGTGGCGCGCCCTGTTGCACGGCCCAATGGCGCACCGGTGGACGCTGCCTGTTGGTGCGTGGTTGGCACAGGTTGTGCGGGGTGCGCAAGTGGTGCAAGTTACGCGTGTTGCACAGGGTGCGCACAGTGCGCTAGTGCGCGCTGGAGCGGCTGTGCGCACGTTGTGCAAGTGGCGCAGATAGCGCGCGCTGTGCGCTCTTTGGCTCAGATCGTGTCTGTGCACGATTGAGCAGTTATAGCATGTTCGGAACGATTTCTTCCTACATCCCGAACATGTTGCTAACTAGGCGGTTACAGAGCAAGGCTATATAAGCTTTTCTGCTCTCTCTCTCTTAAATATACAAGTTCAGAATTTACATAAGGCAGAAGTGTTTTTTACCACAATTTCTTACGTGTTTCCACAGAGTTTGAGAGAGAAGAGAAGCAGTGCGCCAGTGCCACTTAGTGCAGGAGTCCGTGCGCCTTCCGAGGAGTCAGAAGAGCAGAGTGTTCCAAAGTTCTCCGTCGAACTTGCTGGTTCCTGGAAGCTGTTCGTGTGGGACGAATTAAGCTTTGAGCAACGGTGATCATTAACCCCAGCTGGCCATCTTCCATCTTTCGCCTGTCATCGCTGTTGTTGTTGGCATTTCGATTCGTAGCTTATGTTTAGAAGTGCTACTGTCGTTTGCTACTGTTACAAAATCTTTTTAGATTATCGTAATCCAGAATCCTCCTAGGATCTCTGTTGTGCACCTTCTTTGAAGTGTTGCGTTGAAACATTATTTTTATAATTGGTTTATTTTTTCAGTTTTCTATCAAAAATTGTGCCCCGACAATAGCAATCTCAAAGCTTAATTGCTAACGATGGAAAACTTTCGTGCTTCGCTAATCAATCCTAACTTCTCTAAGTTAGAACAATTTGATGGTGAGCACTATCAAATCTGGAAAAGAAAGGTTTTCCTCAATCTTCAGTTCTCTAATGTTGATCACGTGCTGATTGAGGAGGAACCTACTATTCCAGAAACTGGATCTGCAGCCGCAATCTCTGCGGCTACTAAGAACCAGGCTAAGTGGAGAAGGGACAATAGCATTTGTAGGCTTATGATTCTAATAGCATTTGTAGGCTTATGATCCTAAATGCTATTTGGCTCCCAAAATATTTGGGTGATACCATCTTCCATTATGTGGCAGATGACATCGTTGTTGACATGACAAAAATTAACAATAAAATTAATGTTAAAATTAAAATTAATATTGAATAAATAAATTAACATTAAATTAACATGATAAATAACATTAAAATTAACCTTAACATTAAAATTAATATTAACATTAACATTAATATTAAAATTAATATTAACATTAACATTAACATTAACATTAATATTAACATCAACATTTTAGTAAGACGTGCTATTTGGCTCGCTCTCCATGCACGTCGTCTGTACACGCACGGGTGCAGAGGGGACAGGGAGGCCGAAGGGGGGGGTGGGGGGGGGGGGGGGGGGGGGGAGGGTTGGAGGGGCGGCGGTGTGGGGGGGAGTTGGAGGGGGTGGCGGTGCAGGGGGGAAGTGGCGGTGGTGCAGGAGGGGAGAAGGACGGCGGTGGCGGAGCAGGAAGGGGAGGGGACGGTGGAGGCTGCAACAGCAGAGGGGGAGGAAGAGGAGGCGGCCTCCTCGTCCTTTCGCCTCTCTGGTGGCCTCCTCGGCCTACTTCGTACCTGCGCATGCACGGGAGGCGTGCACGAGGCGGGTGATGTTTTAGGATGACTGTCCTAAAAACAAAAAAATACCGAACACCAAAAATGTATCCTATGAGAGAAATGAGGGACAGGTGGCAACTGTACCACCGCACCAAATGGGAGTCTAGCCAGCTTCCTCCCGTTGAGAAAGATGGACCCGGCTGAGAGGAAGGCATTGACGGCTAGGCGCCCGGAGAGCGCGTCTAGAAGAGTCGACTTGCCGGAGCCCGACGGGCCCATGACAACGGTGATCGTCCCTGGTTCGGCATAGCCCGACAGGCCGTCCAGCAGGTTCAGCTTCCCTCCGGTCCGGACCGGGACCACCACCGTCAGCTCCTCCCATGCCAGCCTCGCCGCGGCCGAGTTGCTGGCTGCCTTCTCCTTCCACAGGACCTCGCTCAGTGGACTGACCACTCCAGTGGCAGCAGCCTCCTGCTGCTTGCTGATGTCCATTGCTACTCTTCTAATCTCCATCATGTCTTTCCTCTGTGTGTATATATATTGACACACACGCTACATATTGCAATTTTAAAGTAACTTTAGCAGGAAAGTATGTGTATGGTATAGTTTGGTCGGCAAAAAAAGATCACACTCAGTAACTAGGTTTTACGTCCAGACTCTAACAAACTCTGTCATGCACTTACACTCCCAGTAACGCAGACAATAATGTTAGCAACAGTCACCTCCCCACGCCCCCCCCCCCCCCCCCCCCCCCCCCCCCACCCCCCCCCCCCCCACACACACACACACACACACACACACGCCACCCCACCCCACCCCACAAGGAATGTTTTTATTCTCTTTCATTTTCTGGAAGTAGGTGTACATTAGTAGCTAGATCATCTGGTTCGGATTCGGATGTATCAAATCTACTCATATATTAATTTTGAATCGGGTCGGATTTCAATATGAAACATAGTGGTCGGTAGGTAAAACATAATGATCATGACTTGGAGGCAAAAACATTCGGATCCAATGGACGGATGTTTGAATTTGGAGGATTTAACTGACGTTTTTTCTACTAGGGATAGGAGGACTATATTGGGAGCCAGACTGGAGGATGTTGTGGGCGGGCGACATGTGAGTGCGGCGTGCGAGTGTCGCTAGAATATGCACTGACCGGAAGTAGGTGTACATTCTTAGCTAGATTATCTGATTTGGTTTCGGATGTATCAAATCGAATATAAATATGTCAAATTTCGAATTGGGTCGGTTCGAATATGAAACATAGTGACTCGGTAGGTAAAACATAGTAGTTGTGACTTGGAGGCATAAACATTCGGATCTAATGGGCGGAGGTTCAAATTTCTCTGAAAGCGTTGCTCGGAGGATTTGATCGGCATATTTCTACTAGGGATGGGAGGAGTGTATTGAGAGCCAAACGTGGAGGATGTTGTGGGAGTGCGACGAGCGATGCGACGTGTGGGTGTCCCCAGATGCACTGACTGGAATTAGGTGTACATTTGTAGCTAGATTATCCGGTTCAAATTCAGATATATCAAACCGAATATAAATATATTAGTTTTTAACCGGGTCGGATTCGAATATGAAACATAGTCCTAACATAGTGGTCATGAATTCGAGGCGTAAACATTCGTATCTAATGGGTGGAGGTTCGAATTCCTATGAAATTCGAGGCGTAAACATTGGTCATGGGCAGTATTGCGTGTATGTTCTTCGAGATTAGTGGCATGTACGCCACGTTATCGTTAACTGCTTCTGGATGATAGCTAATTGATTGGCGCCAATTGATAAATGGCACATGGTATTGAGGAGCACCAACTTGTAAAATGCACTGATTGTTGATTCTGCGAGGAGTTGGTAACTTCGCGCCAATGATAAATGGCGCGGAGTAACCGACAACCATCATTATGATGGACCTGACACAATCTTCTCGAACGTCGTGCGCTAGGGATTCGAAAGGATTTTTCTCGACTGCTGTGTTGTCAGTCATTATGACTGATGACTTAGCTTCTCAAGGAAGCTCACACGAGGCAGTTATGCGCCATTTAATGACATACACCATTTATTATTGAGCGCTATTTGATGTTGGACGCTATTTGATGGATATGGCCTGGCGTCATCTGTGTATGGCGTAATGCATTTTTAGTGTTTTAAAGTTTCTACAAGACCACCTTCAAAGTTTTCAAATTTCAAATATTTTAAAATTTGAAATACTTTGAATAAGAAGCATTTCAGGAGATTTTGCGGGCACAAAATCCTTATCGACCCACTGCTTAGTGCGCAATTTACACAATTCATTACGTATATGTTTTAGGCTATAAATAGCCCATAGAGAGGAGAGAGATCTTTTTTACGTAGAAATTCTCTTTTTCGAACTCTTTTCATCTTCTTCTCCTTCTTCCAAGTTCTTCAAGTGTCAGCAATGGCACCAAGGAGATCTACCACTGACAAAGGTAAGGGCGTCGTCGGAGCTTCGTCGCGAGCGTCACCGCTGAGGGCGCCAAGACACGCTCTGTCATCGACGAGAGCCGAGGAGGCCAACCATGCTATTGAAGGTGAATAATCGATCGGAGAAAACGAGCGCCATTCGCTTATAGTGCTAACCCTAGCCAACGTCGATCGCCTCTATCATAGTATTGGTTGGCGCTGCACAAATTCCAAAAATGTGCCACCTCTTTTAGAGTGTCGACTAAAAATCATGAATTATGCAGCGCACTTCTTTTGTTAATTCAGAGTGTGCAGCGCTTTTTGTGTCATAACTCGAAAAATAATACGCATATTATCCTACTGCATGAGACATAACTGCATGCGCAAAATATTGACTGATACACAACATACACAAACTAAGAACTGTCATGCTTCATATGCAAACGAGAAAACTGTCATAGTGCATGCGCCAACTAGAGAACTGTCATACTTCATGCACAATTTAGAGACTGTCACTCTGTATGCGCCATTTAGAGACTGTCATACTGCGTGCGCAATTTAGAGACTGTCATTCTGTGTCTTGCAACATTTATGATTTGCGCAGATCTAAAACTCACTTAATTTATAAGAACACTCTTTCATAATTTTAACACTTATTTCTTTTTGCCTTTTGTAATTAATCTCAGGGAAGACCCTCATGCTGAGATATTAGCTTCTACTTTTTCGGGTATTAGAATACCTGGAAGATCTTTCTCATGTCAACTTCCCATAGTACGACTTACCTGCTACCAGAAGAGCTCTACTAGAGTCCCAAGATGAAAGGACTCTGCTATGCCTAATGAACGATGAACCCTTCTTAAGTATGGATTAAGCTCCCAATAAGAAACCAGTCTTCTTATTTGGAGAGGCAATTGAAAAAGTCTCTCAGCCCAAGACGAAACGAAAAAATTGAGTCTACAAGAGAGGAGAGAGATTGGTATATCTCACAGACATGGCGAGAAACTTGTTTCTGTCCCACTACGCCCAAGCCAGCTACCTTCGAAAGATGTCATAGGATCTGACTCCATTCCAACAGGCTAGGTTGGAAACATATATCATAGGTTTGGGACCCAGAGAAGAGACATATTCTTCAGTTCCTCTGAGAAACACATCACACACTTAATAGGTTTGAAACCAAGCTACGTGCCGGCCGAGGATTCATCTTTGATGATTCCGGTCAGAATATCCTTTTTTGCAAATAATTTTGCTGCAGCAGGAGAAGAATACCCTGCCCCAAACATGCGGTTGACGGGTTTGATGCAACCAGACATTAAGCGTTAGAATCGACTATCAGTTTGGGCTCTAAACAACTTCAAGGACAAGCTGCTTGAGTTGGAGCTTTATGAAGCCGTCTTGACTACCTCCTGTGGCATCCAAACCAATTCCAATATGTTCTTAGCTTTGGTAGAGAGGTACAACAACAAGACTGGTACCTTCATGACTCCTTACGGGGAGATATGCCTCACCTTACACGGGATGCAGTTTTTATCACATCTGCCAACGGGTGAGAATCCCTACGAGGAGTATGTGCCAACTGAAAAAGAACTGGAGGCTCTAGCCAAAGAGAACCTCGAATGGTGGCAGTCTTCGAGGAGTTGCTATGTCATTTCACGATTTGTACTCTCTTATATAAGAGCAGGGCGATTGGGACGTGCTATACATCCAAGTGGCTGGTGTATCTCTTCCTGGATCATGCCACAGAGAGTAAGGTATAAGAATATTTGGAGTGTGAGCCCTGTTTCTTTGGACCACTCGACAGCAACAAAATTGAGAGAATGATAGAAGAAACAGCACGTATTGATATAAACTGGAAGAAGACTGGCACGGTTATACTGCCGGCACCCCTATCGAGACTTACATAAGACAGGGTGGTATAACCATATCTCTGGAGGCTACTTTGGCGGGCTTCCACTCTCTTTGGCTGCGACGGTTCATGGTTCCTGGAGCCTATGCGGTTGATAGCATCCATTGAGGCGTGCTGTTCGTCGCAGCTATCAGACACCGGCAAAGAGGACTCAGATTCAGACGAGGCCACCAAAGCTGGCAGCACTTCAGATCTGTTTATCTTTGGACGACCGTCAAGTAAAAAAGGCGTCTTCAAGTCTGCTCAAATATTTAAAGAAAGGCGTCACCAAATGGCTCTTGGTTTTCCTACTTCATCAATGTATTTTTTATATTTATTGAGTCTAGGAATACGATGTGCACTACATCGTACTGGAAAATAGGCTACCCAAGAAATGTTTTCAAAATACCCTTTCTTTTTGAAAATTAGCCCACTTACAAAAGTCCAAACTACTTCATAACTGTTTGACTTTTCAAAAAGCCCGAAACCAATTTGCAAAACCCTAACAGAACCCTAGCAGAACTCGGCCCGAATTCGGCCAGCGTTCGGCCATTGTTCGGTTAGTGAACGTTGCTTTTTGAACTTGGTTTTCCTACAGTTACGGATCCCAACGAGATTTTCTCATAGAGTTCTGCCCGAATTCTGTCCGAATTCTGTCAGAATTCTGCCTTTGAAAAAACTATAAATAGAGAAGGATTTCGATCATTTCAATTCACCCAACACCAATTCACTTTCATATCTCTTCTCTATAAGCCTACTACTTCTTCCAAAGTGTTCTGAGCTATTCATCTTCAAATTCCAAGCCAGTTACAATTCTCTAGTCGATTTGCCAGTACGGTACGGTCTAGAAGTTTCAGAGTGATTGTAATCAGAGGCTTGATTGAAGGTACACACTTCACAATTGAAGTTGGTCGAGTACTTCGGATCAAAGCTCGCATTGTAGAAGTTGCAAGAACTTCGGATGAAAACTTGTGGTAATTTTCCATAGTGGATTCAACTAGAAGCTAGAGTTCTTCCGACTGGATTAGTCCTCACAAGAGGGAAACTAATATACATCCTTGTATTTGCGTTTGCTCTCTACTCTCTACTTTTCATTTACATATCTGTGATATATTATCTGTGATCTTGTTACTAACATTTTTAAATAGCTAAATTCCGCTGCCTACTCTATTCACCCCCACTCTAGAGTATTGCGCTTTACAACTCGTTCCTACAATCGGTCCTACAATTTATTTACATAAATTAACTAATCCTAAGGCGAGCTCTGAGTGCCGCGAACGGTCCAAACAGTAGGCCGAGGCCCTGCACCATAAATACTAATAGCAGTACCAGTTCTAAAATAAATTATAATTAAATTAAAATTAAAGAGTCTAAGACTTGGTCGTGTAATCTAATGTTGCTGGCTAACGCCTCAACGTACAGGTGACCCTGTATCGTTTGCGTTTCGCCGAAGCTCATTCGACCGATTTGGTCGTCGCCTAACTGGTGATACAAAATCCATAAAATCCAAAAACCAACAAATCCAATCTATAAATCATTTTGCAAAGACTGTTTTTTTTGGAAAAATAGGTTTTATTCAAATTTCTAATTTTTATAAGAAAATCTTTTTTTAAATATTTCCTGAAAATTTGGGCAGCATCTCCTCTATAATTGGGACAACCTAATCCTGGGAGGATGCCAACCACAGCACAATTAAATATCCCAAACCAGGGATCACATATTTCCAACTCAAAATGAATATCCAACCTAAATCAACCACAGCACAAACATAACCAAAATAGAAAATACGCCACGACGTAGCCGATACTCTACGTATCACCCAAAAGCAACTATATTCAAAATACCGAATCCCGGAATGGGATCGGGACCGCGTCATCATAGACTATCTACAGGAGGGACACGGGGACATGAAGTTATACCTCAATTGCTCAGCTAGAGCTCTCAGATGAAAATATTAGAAGAAAAAAATCTGCGGACAACGGAAAAAGTACCGAAAAGCGCACAGGAGGTGCGGACAGCGGGCCGGGCCGTAAGAAACGTGCTGGACAGTGCCCAAACAGCGGACAGTGCTGGCCGAACAGGCACGGAGTCGCCGGGGTGCTGGGATCCGGCGCACGGGAGACGGGAGGCGCTGGATGAGGCAGGGCGGAGGCCGGCGGGGTATGGCCGGACGAGAACGGGGTCGCCGGAGAAAGTCAGCGGGAGGCGCTGGACGAGGCAGGGAGGCCTAGGGAGGCGCACGCGGGGCTGCTGGGGTCGAGGACGGCTGGGCGTAGGGCTGGCAATTTTGCCCTGGTGCCCTCTATCCGAGTCGGGTACCCTGCACCCTCAGGTGCCCACGGTTACCCTCTACCCTAGGAGGGCAAGCCCTACCCTTACCCTCTTGGAATTAGGGTAGGGTAAGGGTTTTATCTTGTTACCCTAGTGCACTTACCCGGGTACTCGCCCTACCCTACCCTGAATCACTACCCTACCCACTACCCTTAACCCTCTCAAACCCTCGACCCTACCCTTCTCCCAAACCTGATTACCCACACTCCCACTGCCATAGTATTACTACTACATACTTGTAGTTTTTTGTAATTAGTTAGTACTTAGGATTAGGAGAACTACATGGTGCTTGATCCTAAGGAGTCAGGTCTAGTCCCCTCCTTGGGTATGTAGGCAGCTCAGGTTCCACTATATAACTGGGTTCAGCGCCTTTAGTAAAAAAATATTCCCCATGTTATTTCTTATTAAGTTGTTATGATTTTTGAATGTTGTAAAAATCTTAAGTATCAAGGTGTTTACTAGCAAAAAAATGATTTTCAAAGTTAAAAAAAACTTAAATGGCAAGGGTGATACCCTTACCCTTCCTACCCTGACCCTCAGGTACCCTGTGAGGGTAAAGGGCAAGGATGGATAATGGGTATTGATTTTTTGGAAGAGGGCTACCCTACCCTACCCTCATGACTCCCCTAGGGTATCAAAAAAATATTAATACCCTACCCTGCCCTGCCCTCTTTCTACCCTTACCCTACCCATCGCCACCCCTAGCTGGGCGCGGCCGGATCTGGCCGCCGGGAGGCTCGGGTGGAGAGGGGTTCGGCCGGGCGAGCACGGTGGGGCTTGGGCGGAGCTCTAGAGAGGGGGAAAAAGGGGATGAGCGTGAGAGGGAGTGATGGAGATGGAGAGGTGTTGTGCTTGCTCGTGAGAGAGGGAGGGAATGAGAGGATGAGTGGTGGTGGAGTTTAATATTGAAGGAGTGGGAGAAGTTGTGGAGAGGAAGTAGGGAAGAGTGTGGAGGAGAGTGGGTGCTGTGGGAGAAATAAGGGGGTGTGTGGCCTGGTCGTGGGGGACCAGGTGGGTTAGGGTTTTTTAGAAATAGGATATATATATATATATATATATATATATATATATATATATATATATATATATATATATATATATTTTCTTCTTTCTTAATCCAAAAATAAAAATAGGTTTACATATAACTAAGGCCGAAATTAAATTAAAATATTTTAAGGACGGATTCGGGACTGGAACCGAAATTGGGTTCGGGAAACGAAAGTCGGGTTCGAGTTCGGGGTCGGTGTCCGGACTCGGGGTTGGACTCCGGGCACGGGATCGGGGACATAGCCACAATCAAAATCCAATGATTAATTTTAAAAATAATATTTTTCTAATCCGACTAATAATAATAATAATAATAATAATAATAATAACAATAATAATAATAATATAATAATAATAATAATAATACTAAAACTCTAACTGGGAATCCAGGTCTATGCTGACAAAACAAAATTGGACAAATATCCCAGAAATACAATAAATTCCAATTTATCCAAAAATTCCAGAAAATTAGGTTGCGGGTTTTACATGGAGTCCATGTAATAGTCTTTGATACCTCGAAAAGGATTAAGGTCAGCAACTTTCTTCTTGATCTCACTACAACAAACATGGCCTACAATAGCATGCGTTGAACGCTATAGAAAGCTTTCTATAGAGTATTTCGTCTGCTATAATTGCCCCCGCTATAGTATGTGAATGCTATAACATTATAGCGTTCTTGAATGCTATAGATGGATTACAACGTTCATGAATGCTGTGGATGGTTTATAGCGTTCGTGAATGATGTAGATGGAGTATAGAGTTCATGAATGCTGTGGATGGTCTTTAGCATTTTTGAATGTTGTTGATGAATAATAGCATTCATGAATGCTGTATAAGGTTCATAGCGTTCTTTAATGTTGTTGATTTATTATAGCATTTCTGAATAACCTATTTTGTATCACGTACAATTAACCTGTGCATCACATACAACTAACCTATGCATCACATACAATTAACCATATAAAAATTTATGCTAAATCGCAATTTTAATTTCAACAATTTCAATCGCGACTTCTATTTCGATCAATCAAGATATAGAAAAGGTTTACCAAAACAAATAAATTTATACATTTTTTATTAAAACATTCAAGATGTACAAAATATTGTACCCCTAAAATGATCGAAATAGTAGTCCAAAGTAAAATTTTCATGTAAAGAGAATCCAAGATGTACAAAATATTTGTAACCTAACTCTAGTCCAAAATTCTACTAAACCATTCCATTCTCATACAATTCCTTCTAGCTTATATCCACAACCATCAAAAATTTACACGCCAACCTACACAAAATTGAGAAGAAAACACATTAGCATTGTTATATAAATAAGTTCACACAAGAGAAAAGAGAGTGTAATCTTAGATGGCAGTCCAATTAACTTTAGAATAATTGTAACTGAAGACACAATTGCAGGAAAAGAGAAAAAAATAATACACATGGGCATTTGAAGTAAAAAAGAATACACATGCAGCAATTAGCGGTCTTCAGGATCAACTGTCAATTACTGAATGGCACATTAGCAGATATTTGCATCCTCGAAAAAATTGCTCAACGAGTGAACCTTGCAGAAAAAAGGCCTTAGTTTCTCCTCCAAACCAATTGCCTTCATATACAGCATGTGTCTCAATATCAAAATTGACATTATGAAATGGCACTGTAAACAGTTGTCTACTATATGAAAAATAATATTGTCTACGGTATCTCTCTATCCTTTGATGTTCATATAATTAGCAAAAAAATATGACTTCCCATTCTTCAGAATTCAAAAGCCTAATTCTTTACAATGAGAGGATTAAGGTTAGTAAACATTCGTCCCCGAGGCATATAATTAAAAAATGTTATATGAGTTTGTAAATTATAAATATTTTAGACCTAAATGTCCTTTTACATGATTCACATTTATTACAAAAAATTGGCCCAAATCTTATCAAGCTCTCTAAACTCATCTTCTCCTTTGTATAATTATATAAGTAACAAATATAATTAAGTAAATTATTTTCTATTAGATTTTGGGAGTTAATTCAAGTTGAAACTTCGATTCGACTTTAAAAAAAATCAGTTAATTGGGCCCATGCATGATTAGCCATCTATCTAACAAGTGGAGTATTGAAGTGGATGGAGGCTTAAAGAGGATTTTCCTGTTACATTACAATTACATTGGGAGGAAGCAAAAGCATAAACATGAAACTGAACCCCCCCTCCCCCCTCTTGTTTGTGATAAGCCAAGTATTATTATGAAGAGTTCATATAATATGACTGACTGCCTACATGAATCTCTTGTAGTTGCAAGATAACCAAATTTGATGTGAATGTTTTCAAGCAAATTTGATGTGAATGTTTTCAAGCTGACTAAATTCTGTACATGGATGCCCCAAGCTAGCTACATTAGTTTGTTATCATTCCTTACTTATTAGGCATAGTATATGTCTATGCATAGTATGGATCAAAGCTTAAAAACCTATGATAGATACATGTCATACTATCTATATCTATTGTAAGATGTGTTTCGTACCTCACAGGCTGACTACTCAACCATTTTGATATTATCCATGGCATACATGTAAAAGATCGACGTATCTTCTTCGCACAAGAATGAGTATAAAATTATGATAATAATATTACCTTAACTAGTATATGATCAAACCTTGATATAAGATAAACCATGATATAAAAGCAAAAGCATACCCCCGCCAAGATTCAGATGCCATACAAAATGAACTGTAGGCCAAAATGCATCTCAATGGATATGACTAAGTCTTTTAAACTGTATCAACCTTCAGCCCACATAATGATCTACCTTAGCTGCTGCCAAACAAACCTGCATTTCCAAGATAGCCCGAACAATCTATAGGAAGGATCCCACATGATTCAGGTGTCACGTACCAAAATGTTAGTCTTTTCGTCAGTTTTCAAGCATGTATGGTAGAGTTCATAATTTGCTGTTACATGTAATCATTTGTCACATGATTTTGTTTTCATTGGGTGCATAACTATACAGATGGCTCTATTTTTTGCTAATCCTTACTTCAAACCCAAGCTTAATTAATTTGGTTCTCCTTTCCTGGTGCATGTGCTTTGTTGTTTAAATAGTTTGCATCCATATATAAGTTTGTACAGGTCTGAATAACTATAATGCATATCATATATATCAGTCAAAGAAGAGAAGAAAAATAATATGAGAATTCTATATATATGGAGGAATATTGATGCATAGTTACACATGTTAACATTTGCTCATATTAGAGTTTCCATCTCATATGTAGAAATTTCAGGTCTAAACTTGCTTGCAATTACAAGTCTTTAGTTAGAATATTATGTTTGTGATGTTTCCTTCTTAACTACTGCAGAGATATGCTGAGATTAAGATGGAGAACTTGGAAACCAAAGTCATTAATTGAAGAATGTTGTCAGTGCAGTCTCAATTTCCATTCACATTTGAGAAAGCACAATGTCTTATTTTCTATTCAATAAATGTGTACATAGTTCTTTGTCATCTTTGTAAAGAAAATAACCACCAGCTACATTTCTCTTCGAGTTTCCTTCCGTTATTAAACTGTTTCAACCTTCAGCCTACACATCCATCTCATATATATTGGCCTATATAAATAGTATATTTATACATGTTTGGTCAGTTGAGCTGCTGTTATTATTAAAATGTCATTTAAGATACCAATTATAGAGTTGTACAAAAGAATTTGAGTAATACTTGAAAATATATATAGACCATTGAATGTTGCTTGAAATTTTTTAGGGATTTGTCTATAGGCGAACAAATACCCGATTTCCAGGGGGACAAATATTACCTCCCCAAAACTTGTAGCTATGAATATAGTAGATGGATTTGGAAGCTAATAGTATAAGTAAATTTGTAACTTGTCATCACCAATAATATATATTAGAAATAATAATTATATAGAATAATGAGAATAAAGTGGCGTTGAATACCCTGATTAAGAAGAATCTCGTCCACCTCCTTCCCTATCTTTTGACCAAACACAACGTATAAAAGAAAACATCAGCAACAAATTACTTGCCAATAGCATAAATACACCTTATCACTATTGAATTTCAATCAAATCTAGTCACGTTTCGCCGACACCATATCTAAAATTACTCAAATCAGACATAAGTAAAGCTAAATTCAAAGTTAAATCACCAAAAAATCGATAAACTTATCACTAGATGAAAAGCTCACGTTGCTAAGAAGAACAAAGCTAGGTTTTCATTCTTTAACTTCTCCTTGTAGTGATCATCATCTGCTGCATAGCCATCCTAATAAAGAAAAACCAACCCAAGTGATCAATCAAACAGCTCAATAACTCTAAAAGCAACAAAATTTAGTCTAAATTTTGAGCAATTTCTACCTGATCGACAACTTTGAAGACGGCCTTGCCCTACCTCACCTTCGTCTCCTCCGCGAGCGCCTAAACAGAAAAGGAACCTAAAGTCGAATTCAAGAACGAGTTCCGAATCTAAACGACAGAAGGAGCCCTAACCCTGATCCCCACCTTGGCGAACCCCTTGGCGGTGCCGATCTGTGTGCCGAAGAACACTATGACCTTCTTTCTTTTGTCTTCGACCTCCGGATCTTTTACCTTCGGTGCGATCAGCGGCTTCAGCGACTCAATCAACCGGGTTGTCTTCCCGGACGAGGAGCGGTGCATAAGAAAGAAGGAGGCGAGTTCGAGCATGACGATGGAGGTGGTGATGTGGACCAGGAGTTGTCGATTATCGACGATCGTGACGGCCTCCGGTGGGATCCCTTCTGTGTCGAGCTTGCCGGTGAGTATCGCTGTCATGAGGTTGAACGGTCGAAGTAGGGTTTCTTACGGATCGAAGGAGAGAGATTTGGGGGAAGAGAAATTTTTGACATGGTGAAGGTAACATAATGTGAGAGAGAGGTGGTTCTGTGTGAGAGTGAGAGAGAGGGAGAGAGAGAGGGAGCTGAATCGTGAGAAAGAGAGAAAGAAATAAGAAGGGGGATTTTCGTGAACCCAAATAAAATGAGGGGGCTGATCCGGGAAGAGGGATTTAAAAATTTGTGAGGGACTTCTTGATTT
>JANAVB010009999.1:6935332-6960371 GCA_029216955.1 Iris pallida
GTCCTGTTACTTATCCCAAGCCGATCACATAACGCTCTAATAATTCAAGGCACATTTTATATTTACTTTATCTTATCATATATCCTGTTCTGTTCTACATTCAGTACTTTCTCACCATGCTATGATATTCAGTTACTCACATGTTCTATTTGCCTTTATATTGTACCTTGATTGGAGACTAAGTTCTGCTCGGGAGAAGAGTTACAACCCCGGTCCTTGTTTGGTTTAAGGGTTGTAACTCAGCTTCCGAACGGTTCCCCAGTCTTCATATATCTTTGTCTTGTAGTTCATTATACTGTCTCTTATAGAATTTGTCAATTCACATGGAACTGCTGTTAGTGCTTGTACTTACTCATTTTCCTGACAGGATACCATTAATATATTACAGATGATTCTGAGTCGGACTGCTCGACCTATTATGGGCTCGAGCTAGATGGAGTAGTCCAGGACCGTGGCCTGATAGTAGAGCCACTAGATTTTGTACTCCCGGAGTAGTGTGGCTTAGTTGGGTTACCTGGACTGCGATCCAGCTAGCATTATCAGACTGTAGCTTCTATATTATATTTTGAGACCCTGGGATGTTGTGTATATATCTGGGCTTGTGTTAGATTTTGGACTTATTTTCTTTCATCTATCATATGTTTCCTTCTGTGCTATCTACCTTAGTTTTATTCTGTGATTGAGACTGTATTGCTATGTCACCTCCATTCGGAGTGTATATACTGTACAGGTACCTTTATATTGTTAGTCGTAGTATTTACAGACGTTATATACAGCGTTCTACCGCCGATACTGCGGCGTAGGCTGGACGTACCCATGTGCTCGTACCCCTCATAAGGGTGCGGGTCGTGACACTTAGGTATTGGGACAACACCGTCAGGAACTAGTTATGGAACGAAGTCTCCGAATTGCAGAAAGTCGACGTTGGCTGTCACCATCTTCTCTTCCTTTTGGAGAGTGCTTGCTTTGGCGTTGATCAATTCCTGGATCTTTCCTTTGAGCACATAGCACGCTCGGGTTGGATTTCCCAGAAACCTGTAATATATGTAATATTTAGGATTGTCAGCCTTACCTACTTTGTCTGGCCATTTGATCTCCGGAAGTTGAAGTTTATTGCTTTTGATCAAGCAATCAAACATGCTCATGACGTCGTCGTCGTCGAAGGAATACTCCTCCTTGGGTCGTAGTGCTGCCCTCTATGGAGGTGTTGCTGCTGCAGGTGCTAGCTGACCTATATTGATGGCTAAGGCCTTTTTGCCTTAGCGATTGTTTTGGTGACTACCATTGTTGGTAGCGGGATGCTTATCCTTGTCAAGATTAGACATCATGATGCCTAATTTCTTGAGCTTCTCAGCACTGTCTTCAGCTGATATGGCACTTACTATGAAGGAACCCCAATCTTAAAACTGTGTAGGTCCCGTCCACATGATAACAATAGGTAACAAGTTCGATTTGCAAGTATTTATTGTCAATGCATCAGGAGTACCTAGAGGCATTTTCAGGGTCTCTCGTCAGAAGCACTCGATGAAACGTTCAGCTATTTCATTGGGCTTCTGCTTGATTTTGGTAATGGCAGACATAATCATGTCATAGTTCCTTCATAGAATCGTTACAGGAACATCTGCTCCAATGCAGCAAATGATGTTATACAGCCATCTGACAGGCTTCGATACCAGTTATAGGCAACATCCGCTAAGCATCCGATGAATACCTTAGTAAGTAAAGCATCATTCTGTTGAAGATGATCAGTCATCATTTTAAAGTGATTGATATACCGACTCGGGGATGTACTACCGTCGAATTGTATTATGGTCGGCAGTTTGTATTTAGATAAGAATGGGACTTCCTTCCACTCTGCAGGATAGGGTTGTTTGATCCCTAACTTTTACAATACCTCTTTCTGCTTGAAGCTTCAAACTGATTTCACAGAAGCTTGACTACTTCAAGAGGGTCTTGTAAACCCCCTAAATTTTTACTACGAATTTTAAAAAATAAATAATTTTGGTATTGATTTTGTTTTTTATATTTGTACGTCGCATGCGAATTTGCATCTTTCGTATTTGCTCATCGAATGCGAATTTGTGCGAGGTACATATTTTTAGAAAACATTTTTATTATAGATTTGATTGGTTCAAAATAATATATTTTTTATTTCTCATTGCTTAAAGTTTCGCATCAAGAACTGCTAAAACTTCATTTTATCCCTTATTATAAAAAGTCTATTTAATTGAATGATAAATTAGAAAACTATATTTTATATAAATATTCTACTTTCATGCATTTAATTCATATATTTGATTTTCAAAATTTATTTTATTATTATTTTAAATTTTACGAAAAGTGTTATAAATATAGCAATGGTGATTTAAATAAAAATTTGATCTTAATTTTAATTTTTAAATGGTTTTTGAATTTAAAATATAAGATTATCTACTTTACATCTTAGAAGGATATTATTGTTTTGATTTAAAGTGAATTAAATTAAGAGATATAATTATGTAATGGGAAATTTAAACTTTTTTCGTCCTTATCCAACTAGGAGCACCACCTCCTATATAAAGAGAGGCTTCATATTCTCATTTTTCCATAAAATTTTCTTCCACTATATTTCTTATCGAACATGTACATTGTTCCTCCGTGCCCGACAACCCCGGACATAATCCATCTCCATCCTCGTCATTTCCTGTCCTCAAAACCCTGGCCATCACCCGCAGACACCATGACCACCACCATCTCCGCAACCCCATCGACCAAACAAACCACCATCGTACTCCCCGCCTCATCAAAATCTACCACAGCCCGAACCCTATCACCACCGACGCCACGTGCCTCCACTTCCTGTCTCCCTTCCCGGCTTCACTGCTCCTCCCCGTCGCCTTCACCATGCCCATCACCACCATCGTAATGGCTACAACCACCTTCCACCAGCCAAACCCGTCTATTCTCCTGACCATAACCAGGCCAACAAACCACCGAGCCATTACTGCCACCACCATCATCACCATCGCCTGTCCACCATCCACACAACACCTAAACCAATCTCACGCCCTATCCTCTCTGCAGTCGAAACCCCTGGCCCAGCCTCGCCATGGTCGTCCCCTACATCAACCTAAAACCAAAAACCACCGCCGGTCACCAATATCACCCTTGCCAAAAACTTACCTCCACCACCGTCGAGCTCCAGATCCTGCCCGCACCTTTCGCGGCAGATCTCGGGAAGCGCCTGCACCGTGCAGCCTCGAGGTCAGCCGTCGCCACTTCCACGAATCCAGGAAATGAGTGACGTCATTCATGCACCACCTCGTGTTCCGACGAGCTCCGCCCGGTGATCGCAACCGCAGTGCCGTCGCCTTCCTCCTCTTGTGGCAGCAAAACTGCCACAGCCGTCGACCGAACCTTAGCAGGACTCCCAAAAGCCCTCGTTGTGGCCTCCTCTCGAGCGGCGTAGAGCTCCGACTGACCGTAAATCGAGCCGCCTTACCGCACCGATGTACACGCCCCCTTCGCTAGTCGAGCTCGGCTTTCGGCTCCGCCCGGTAGCCATCGGCGTCCTCTTGTAAGCCCTGTTCCCCTCTTCTCTCTCACCCTCAGTCACTTTTCCTCCCTAATTGTTATTTCTCTCACCTTCCTTCACTAAAGTGAGGAGGATGAGGAGAATATGTACTACTGTTACCAATAGGCTCGGTTCTTTGACTGTATAATGAACAGTTGTATTTTAAATATTAGTTTATTTACTAATAAGACTAATGTTAGTAAAACAGTAAGGTTTATTATTATTATTATGTTTCTTTATTTCTATACTGATTTAATTTCTAATCGTTTATATTATTATTATTATCATTATTACTTGAATTTTTGAATATATTTAATTACACTATTTTATGTATTTACTGTATTAGCTTAATTGCATAGATAATTTTTGTACAAAGGATTTTTATTCATTATCAATATTGTAGTGTCGTTTGTAATACAGAAATATTTAAGTATATGCTAATAATCCTAAATTTTATTGTAACAAAAATATTATATTTGACTTTGCCTATATTTCAAAATATAGTTTTAAAACCCTAACAGATTTTTCAGATTATTAATATTATTCAAAATTATTTTTTTTACTAATAAGGTAGAGAATTTTTATCTATAAAATATAAGTTGACAAACTTGGAGTTCTCAGTTAAAATAATTTTTTTAAGATATTATAGTTATATTAGACTAACCAAAAACCTAGTTTCAATAGTATAAATATTTTTCTTCTTCGCAAATACTCACTCTGTCAATCTTGATTATGACTGATCCCTCGTTCCTATCTTCTTACGATTTTGGACCCGTACACAATCGATCCTGGCTATTAGAATATTGGGACATATCAGAACACCGCACCATACCAGGCGACACATCAGGCAAGATACCTTGCCTTATTTAGTGTTTATAATTAGTCTGTATTTTATTTTTGACATATTTACTGCATGTTTATTTTCAGTTGTGGCTTTGACTGTTGTTCGTGATTTATTTACTTGTTTTTCGTATATTCAATGTAAGTGTTAGCCTTATTTCTTTCTTGTCTCTAATCTATGCATATGGACTTAGAAGTTAAGGGAATATTGATTGTTAGTGTATTATTATAAACTTGTCACAATGGTATCACGATATATGTGTGAGAAGAGTAGCATGTAGAGGTCCTTGCGCGTTGGCTGATCACCCGTGCACATGCATTAGGTCTAACTGTCAATAGATGCATGTTAGAAGACTTGACGGTTAGTAGTATTACATGGTCGTGGATGCGACTTAGATAATGCATCTGGTGGGGAGAACATTTCCTTGTCGTATGGTCTTCTATTACACATTCCCTTGTAACTCGGAAGCTTAGCTGGAGATACGGGTATGCTTACCCCCTCAGGTTGGCCACTGACGCTTTTGAACATTATGCGCTTGGTCACTGGTGCCCAAGAGGGGACTATACTGGATCCCATTATCAGCCAGGGCCCATGCGACTAAAGGTTGGTTCTTAAACTGCATGTACACTGTAGAACGGTTAGGTAACCCTATTTGTTGTCATGTCACTTTACTTTTATTTGTGACTTATGGCATAATTTATATTCAGTATTTGTGGCATGTTCTTTCTGTATCTTCTTACGTCCCTCTGAGGACCTGGTGAACTCTCTAGGTGTGCTTTTTGTGATTTCTGTAGGTGCTCTAGCCAAGGCCATGATTCACTCTCTTCTTTCGAGATGATTGCAATTCAATCTTCTTCGCATTGCTCGACAAATCCTTTTATTATGTATTTCTTCTTCTTCCAATAGTTGGTAGTGAATTTGTCTCCGCCCAACGTCTTGTACAAATAATAATTTATAGTTGATTTCTATCATTACTCCTTTATATTTGTGGAAGAGATTTAGTGTGTCATAGTTTATTGCATTTTACAGCTTATGTATACATACGAGGAATCTATATACTTTATATGTATGCAGCTGGCATGTCTATGTACTTCGTCCCAAGTATTTGGAACTGGAGCGTTACAGGTCTTCCGGTGTTTAAGGAGTAGTAGATTGATTTGAAGGATTAGGATAAGGCGCCGCATAATAAGTACCACCTCCAGTACTGGAATGACTTGGAGTAGCTTGTGCTTGAAGGTGCATGACTTTCGGAACGGTGGTATTTAGAGGAGGTTGTACTCCCGGGCTTGTGTTGATAGGCATAGAACCTGCTGCATGTTCTTAGGTTGGAACTGGGTTCACAACCGGTGGAACAAAATATTGTGTCATGATTAATGTGTGCATACTTGTAACCATTTTAGCCATGGCCTTCAGATTAGCTTCCAAAGCAGCATTTCTTTGCTCTTGGCTAGCATAACTAAAAACGTCTTGCTCTTCATTTGTCACGTAAGCAGACACTTTTCCTGATACAGAAGATGGTCTGGTGGATAGGATTGTCCAACCAGAGTCTTCGCTATCAGCATCGGAGTCTAGTAGACTACTACCCCCAAGATTAGAATCGGGAAGATTCCTTTGACCGAGGAAGTTTCGGCTTCTTGATCGTGTATTTTAGTAGACTCCTTCAGAGGAGTCTAGGATTTGATCGCAGATTTGTCGAATCGAAGGTCGTGATGAATTATGCTCGGGCGTCTCCCACCCCAGTGCTACGAGATATCATATTGACAGAAACAAATAGCAGTTCATCTTCATCCACCAAGACCACATTGAGAGGTCGAGAGTAATCGAAAGATCGAGAGTAATTCAAACGATTGAACACAGACCGTTTTGCTGACTTGCAGCAGCATTTGACATCAACTTCATGTGAGCGACAACGATGTTTGTTGTCTGCAGTTGATGATGCACGAAGTGAGTTATCTTCATCTATCAAAATCATATCAGAAGAGAGAGGTTAATTCAAGCGGTCAAACATCGACTGTTTGGATGTCTTGTAGCAACACTTGATTATAATCTCATGATACTAATTATAATAATATTCATTTTATGGAGTGATCGCTACATGGGATGAAGTTGGAATCTTTCGCTTTTGTACAATGAGTTCGTAGAGATCTGGTACAGTAGCAGGAAAAGAAAAAAAGAAGGAGGAGAGATTCTGCTTGATTACATTAGGAATATGATGCCTATACCTAAATTTTTTAGTTCCCTACGTGTACAGGGCAGTACTAAGTTCATTGGCATAGGTGAGTGGGTTCTGGCTCTTAGAAGTCCTCACTATGCACAAGTCAGTATTTGGCGCAGACTGCATTGGACTCTTTTGGCACGCCATCTGACTCGTTTGAGGAAGTTCAGTTCTGTTCCTATTAAGATATGCGTTCATATCAGTATATGGCAATACTTGATTGCTAGTCTATGACACTTTTAGCTTCCCCTGTTTTGTTCTTGATATGCACAGAATATGGAGATTATGGCGCTTATCCGATTGGCACAAGACAACTTAGCACAAATCAGCTTGGTGTGGAGTAGGTAAGATGCCTTCATACTCTGCGCGCACTGACACAGCGTGTTTGGCATGACGCCTATGGTAGAAGGAAGCAAACTCTGAACAGAACTTACTTTCTTGGAAGTAAGTTCTTGTTCAGAGATGCTTTGGCACTAATTGGCGTATAGAGGCATAATCGAGTGAGTTTTCTACCAAGTCGAGGACTGGAGAAGAATGGAGAGTGGTCATAGGGCACTTTCTCTTGTCTTGAGTAGCAGAAGCAACAATTGGTGCGACATTGGACTTCAGAGTCCAGATAGCACGCACTTTGTCTTTGGCAGCTGCAGTGGTGGCGCGCTTGGCAGCAGCACGCTTGGCACTCCCGGTGCCAATTAGTTCCTCATAAGCAGTTTGGTAGAATTCAACGACCAAAGTCTCCTACGTCGTACTGACCGACGCAACATCACATTGAGTTGTCACCTTCTCGTCGGAGGAGAAAGTCGTCTCCAGCAGAGTCGCCATTTTGTTTGCAAAATCAAAAGCTTTCCGAGAAAACTTAAATACAAACCAAGAAAAGAAAAGTACAAAGTATAATTTAATTCTGGAAAAGTACAACATTAGGAATCTGATTAGAAGACGATCATTTTATCCCTTGGACGATGCGATATCAAAGAAAAATGCTCTGGAACGTGTTGTGGAAGCCTTGTCGAAAGATTATGATCATTAATGTTGACTTGAAAAATGATTTTGAACTCTATTTATAGAGTTCTATGATAACTGTCAAGTAGTTGCAATGATTGATGCACAATACAAAATAGCCTGATTTTATACTGTTTTGGCGCACCATACTCTTTTTTTATCCATTTGCACGAACGGTTAGCTTAACTACATGAGATGCGTAGCATTCTGTGAAAGAAGTGCACTTGGTCGTGGGTAGTATTGCGTGTACGTTCTTCGAGATTAGTGTCATGTACGCCACATCATCTTTAACTGCTTCTAGATGATAGCTGATTGATTAGCGCTAATTGTGGCGCATGGTGTTAAGGAGCACCAACTTGTAAAATACGCTGAGTGTTGATTCTTTGAGGAGTCGGTTACTTCACGCCAATGATAAATAGCGTGGAGTAACGACAACCATCATTACGATTGAGCTAACACAATATTCTCGAGCGCCGTGCGCTCAAGATTCGAAAGGATTTTCCTCGACTACTGTGTTGTCAGTCATTGTGACTGACGACTTAGCTTCTCGAAGAATCTCACACGTGGCAGCCAGGCACCATTTAAAGATATGCGCCATTTGTTGTTGAGTGCTATTTGATGATGAGTGCTATTTGATGGATATGGCCTGGCACCATCTATGAATTGTGCAATGCATTTTTAGTGTTTTTAAAGCTTCTACAGTCCCTGTTTATGCCGCGTGCTAGTTGTGCTTTGGTCCGAGACGACGTTGAGTGCCAAGATTTTGAATACAGGAACTTGGATTTTCCTATCTAGTCAGCGTTTAGGAGCTGCACCGAGAAAAGACACATTTTTGGCCCATATTGTAGGGACATCGAGAAAAGGCGCTTTTATTGGCATACATTATGAAATACTTGTTAGGCTATGCTTTTGTATGCTGCGCTTTTGTGCATTGCACTTTTTGTATGATGTGCCTTTATATGCTGCACTTTTGTATGCTGAGTACATAGGTTGCTTTATTTGTGTAATCATGAACATAAAAAATCTGTAATAGACTTTCGTTGTTTTGTAATTATGATTATTAATAAAGAATTTCCTTTATGCACTCAGTTGTACTGCACTTTTTCCATATTGTCTCTCTGAAGTGCGCAGTAATTTTGCAGAGACACTACGCTTTTGTCTTTCATTCTTCTACACTTGGAACTAGAAGGCTGAGGGAGTTGATCTTGGTGATGAGAAGGTTAAAGCTCAGAGATCACTTTATAGGATAAGAAAGATGAGAATATATGAGTGAGTAAGAATATAAAAATCCATGCCTATTTATAGAATTTTTATGGGCATAGTTCGGCCAGAATTCAGGTGTATATTTGAATTTTTTCGAACGTTCGAAACCACAAAATTCAGGATTTCACAACTGTCTGGTTTTTCCATATTCATTATGATGGAGTTCAATCAAAGTTCGGTTACCCAAGTATGGTATGACGTTTAGCCTATTTTTGGATAGAATGAATTGAATGGTTCGACTTTTTGTAGATGGACTTTGGGCTGTATAAGTGGACTAGTTGTTGAGTGGACTTTTGGTACCAAGTGCGACTCGGTATACATAAGTCCTAGACTCAATAAATATAAAATTACATATTTGAACAAGTACAACTTTCAAGCACCACATCATAGTTGAATCATGTGAGTCATATTTGTGATATATCGAGACATGGTTTAGTTAATTATCAAAATCAAGTTGGATGAGACTAAATGGGCCAACAATCCTTAGCTAACCCTATAGGTAATGTGCAGTTCCTAGTCAACAGATGTATAAATAGTATTAGTTTAACAGTGTTATAGTACAAATAGTAACCATATCAGCAATCCCAAATAAGCACACTTTGAATTTAACTATGACACTTAAGCACACTTTGAATTTAACTGTGACAATTGAATTAAGCAACATATCAACACATCAGTCCGCAATAATTTTGAATTTACTATGATAATGACAGTAAGTATTGCAACATATCAGACAACTACTGAACTAAACAACAATATAAACTTTTTTTGGCAGCAGTGCAATGCCATCTTACACTACCAAATTAAGTCATATTGGCGACGAATTAGCGGCACCAGTTAAAAACGTCGCTAACTTTGTTGTATTTAGCGACGACTAAAGAGGACGTCGCTGAACGTCACTATCAGTGACTTTCAGCGACAGTTTGCAACATGCATTATTGTTTGGAAAGCAAACGTCACGGTTTAGTCGGAAAACGTTGTTGTTTTGTTTTAGGCAGCGACGTTTAACGACTTCTCCACTAGAATGTCGGCAGTATATTATTGGATAGCGACGTTTAGCAACGTCGTTTGCGGACGTCGCTAAATTATTTCATATATGGTTGCTGGCCGATCGACTTTTCATTATTTTCCCCCAAAAATTTTATTCTTCCGCTCTCCTCAAAATTTCTCTTCCTCTCCCCCTCTCGTCTTCGACGACACCCTCCCCTCGGTGACACCCTCCCTCCGGCGACCATCATCCCCTTCGATTCTGCTCCAGTCCTCCACCGTCGACCTTTTACCGATGCTGCTCTAGTCCTCCACCGTCGACCCCCTCACCCCTGCCCCAGCGACCCCGATCTGACCCCGACCAAGGCAGGTAACCCTAACCCTATCTCCCTTTTCCTGACACGACACAGACACACTGACACAGACATACAGACACGACACACACACGCTGACACAGACTCGCACACACGCTGACATAGACACGAAACACACACACTGACACGACACACACATACGCTGACAGAGACACACACACATGTTGACACAGACATGACATACACACGCTGACACAGGCACTAACACGGATACGACACATAAAATGCTGACACAAACACTTACGCGACACACACGTTATGTAATGTGTGTGTGTGAATTCTTTGATTGGAAAATTTATAATTGAAATTAGGTATATGAATTCATTTATAGGGAATTTAGAATTAACATTTTTAGGGAATTTAGATGGACCATATTATGTCTAGATTTCTAGTATCGTTAGAAATGTCTACCCTATTAATAACCAAGTATCATAGCTCTTGGACTAAAAATCGTTAGACCACTACTTGAAAGATTTTAAAAGGGGATTAGAATACAGTTAAGTGTATGAGAATGTCCAAATGAGAGGTGTGTATATTTAAAATGTATAGAGTGATTATAGAGTGAGTATCCTAGTAGTATATCGTAGTACCTAAAGTGTACACCATAGTACGTATAGTGTATAGAGTGAGTATCCTAATAGTATATAAGATGAACGTGTGTATAGTTAGTGTCATGGGTATTTGAAACTGTATTCTAGTATCAAGATACAAGAGAGTATCAATGTGATATTGTGTACCATGGTACATAATATCCACATTATACAAATACCTTGAGTTAAGGCGATATGTAGGTAAGTGATAGTTAGGTATCTTAGATACATAGGTAAGTGTCCGTGTCAGCTCAAAGTCAAGTATCCATATCAGCCCTTCTTTACCTAGAGTTAAGGCAATATGTAGGTAAGTGCTAGCTAGGTATCTAAGATACATAGGTAAGTGTCCGTGTCAGCCCGAAGTCAAGTATCCATGTCAGCCATTCTTTGACAAGTAAATTTACATCTGTCAGCCCGAAGTCAAGTATCCATGTAAAACCCCTAAATTACTACTATATTTTTTTAGTACTGATTTTTTTTGTATTTATACATCGCATAGTCGTATTGTACGTCGCGCGGGAATTTACGTTTTTCATATTTTCTCGTCGAGTGCGAATATGTGCGAGGTACATATTTTTAGAAAAATAATTTTTGATTTTATTTTCGGTGATGGTTTCAAAATAATATATATAATAATTATTTTTCTTAAAGTGGAAAAAAAGTATTATCGAGGTTGGCAAACTTATTATTTTAATTATTTATAAAATACTATCTTATTTTAATAGTGGTAAATTAGAAAACTAGATTTATGTGAATATTTTATTCGTGTAAAGCACATGAAAATTATTTCATGTATATTTTCAAATTTTATTTTTATTATTTATAATAAATTATTTAGCAATAAGGTATTTTAAATATTTAAATATTTATGTTTATTTTCGAAATTAATTATTATTATAATATTAGTGTTCATAAAAATATATTTTTTAAATTTTGTTTGATTGATATTTAGATAAATTATTATGATTTAAAAATATGAATGTATTCTATGGATTCTATTTTAATATAAAGATTTACCTAGATTTAAATTGATTCGGAATTGGATTGAAATTGCTTTAAAACTATTTAAATTAATATGGTATATATCTATTGGGGTTTTAAATCAATTCTAATCCTTATCCAACTGGGAATTCCCACATCCTATAAATAGGCAGGTACTCCTCCATAAATTTCAACCATCTACAAATTTCCACAACCAACGGTGCATCGTGTCCGTGTTCCCTTCTCCATCCACTATGTGTTTTATTGTACAAATATATTATTCTTCCCCGGGTTCGACAAATTCGAACCTCTGTCCCTATCGTATCGGACACACCCGATACGACGGTAACCTTCAACCCCTCCGACTTTTCTCTCCACCGCTCATCGCCTTCCACCACCATCTCTTCCAGTTCTCATCCCCTGGCCACCGTACTAACACTTCGGACCTCCTCCTCCGCCATGTTCGGCCACCCGCCGTGTCCCCAAGACAAACCAACCAAAATAGAAGAAAAAAAACCCTTACCTCCGCGACCCCGTCCGTCCCGACCACTCGACCACATGCCGTAGATCTTGGCCGCCCATGACCAGGTGTCCACTGCCACCGCGACTGGTCGCCGTCACCCAGGCCCCCGACTTCATGCCGGCCAAGCAGCCGCTCACTTCCTCCGTCGGACCGCCGGCCAAATCCGCTGAGCCCGACTTACCCGTCCGCCACACCGAGTATCCTCGAGCAGCCGAGCCACTGTGCGCCACTCGATCGAACCGCACGACCCTGGCCGCCGCCTCGATCGACGCCCTCCGGTGAAACCCCCCGTTCTCCGCCGCATCCGCCGCGTCCGGCTTCGCCGAGCCTGGCGCGCACCCCTCCGCAGATCCTGACCGCCCGACTGGGTCCTCCCCCGCAGCGCCGTAGCACTGCGGCCTTGCCGCCGAGCCTCCTCCCAACCCTCTTTGCTCCCTCCGCCGAGCCATGACCGCCGCCGGCGGAGCCCCTTTTCTGACCTCCCGTAACCGCCAGTCCCGATCGACCGTCCTCCGCCCGCCGTGACCTACTCCCCTTCCTCCGCGCCTACCCTCGCCGCCGACTTTCCTTGGCCGCGGCCACCGTCGCTCGTCTACTCCCCCTTCCGCCCTAGCCTCCATCCCACCGGAACTGCGCCTTGCCGCCGTCGAAGTCGTGCCGCCCGGCCCTCTCCGGCCTCCTGCGCGCTGCATCTCCCGCCCCCCGCAGTCCCAGCGCCAAGGCCGCCCCCTCGCTCCCCTTTCGTAAACCCTTTCGGCGACTCCTCTCCATTTTCTCCCGCTCTTCCCCGAGCTCTCTCTCTTCTTAACTCTTCCCCTCTCTCTCTCTGTTACATTTCTACTTTTAAAACCTCTTCCGAGAGAGAGGATACAGCAGTGGCTTATTTTAGGACTTGGTTTTATTTTTTTATTTTATTTGTTGTTATTGTTATTAGCATAGCTTCTTAGTTTTTGTTATTACTATTACTATCATCATCATCATTATTATTATTATTATTATTATTATATTTATTTTATTCTGTTGTTGTTATAATTATTATTTTTACTATCATTACTATTATTATTATTACTACTTTTATTATTACTAATATAAACAGTATGTATATTTCATATATTTTGGATATTAAATTATTTGTAGGTATAAATTATTAGAAGCCTTATCTTATCATCATATTTTCTTTTATGATTACTAACATATTTTTTTATTATTACTAATAATTGATTACTAAGATATTTGCCATGATAATTATATAAATATTTTCTAAAAGTATATCATGAGTTTTGCCTACATCCGTGAGTTTAGCCTAATAATATTATTATTTTTATGATATTTGATCTAAATATTATCGTAATATTTTATCTAACTTTTAGTTGGCTAAAATAAATTCTTAATATTTTCCAAACATTTTATTTATATATTTTCATCGATAAAATATGGTTTTCTACATAGAAATTATATTTTACAAACTTGGAGTTTTAGCCAAAAACAAATTTCTTGATTGTAAGTATTTTTCTATAATTATTTTGACTCATAAAAACTAGTTTTCAAGTATTATAAAAACCTTCAAAATTATATATATATTATTTTTCTGTATTTCTTCGATTTTCCTCCAGTCCGTGACTAAGCTCATTACTCCTATTCCCTCACCAAATTTATACTTCATTATATCGACCCTGGCTAACTTGATCGTCCTGGACCCGATGGAACAGTCCATGCCATCATCTGAGGCCGTCATGCATAGTTGTAATACTGCAGTCATACTCCATGCCACATGATCATAGCACCACATCAGGCGGCCTACCAGGCAAGTATACCTTGCTAATTAACTGTCAAATTATTTATTTTCTGTATTATTTATTTTGTTTCATATTGTTAGTTTACCTTGTTGTAAACTGTGCGCCCAAGCCACACTTGGGTGCAAGTGACTCTATTAGTCATTTTACTTTACTATATGCATGTTAACTTAGTGTTAGTGGACTACCTTCTTGTTGGTGGATATTCTTATATCTCCCTTGGCTATGACACACACTACACGGTTTGAGACAGTTTGTTAGGGACACGACTTATGGACTGGCCCTCTCTAAAGTCGTGTGACGGATAGATGATCGTAACTGCTATGACTAGAGTTAGAGACTCAAGCAGTTACAAAACTGGAAGAGCCATGGACATGACTTGAACAGTGTGGGAAATATTGGGGAAGAACAGTCGCTAGTGCGTATGGGAATCCAAACAGGTAAACCACAGTCTTCAGATGGAACTGTGGCGATTTATTTGTAGATGCCCTCTGATGTTTTAGACGTTACGGACAGATACAGATGACTGGATGCCAGTTACGTACACATAGCCTAAAATCCCCCCCATGCGCATGAAAGCTGTCCTCTAAATTGCATATTAGGCGGTTAGAATCTCCTTTGCATATTTGTGTCTAGGATAGTCTTTTATATATTATTTTATAATTCTGACAGTTCATATTAGCTTGTTCTTCATGTATCTTGCTACGTCCGTCTGAGGACCTGGTTCTTTCCCAGGTGTGTGCTTTCATGATTTACTGCAGGTATTCTAGCCAAAGCCGTGATTCTCTCCATTCCTTCGAAGACAAATGCGCTTGGTTCGTCTTGCCATTTTATGGATCGATTCTTATAAATTTCTTTCATTGAGATAGTTGGTAGTGGACTTTGTCTCCGCCCAACAATTGTACCATAAATATTCAAGTTGATTTCTATATTATTATTCTTTTCATTGTGGATGAGATTTAGTTTGTCTTGGACTACTATATTTTACAGCTTATATACATATAAGGCCCCTGTACTTCGTATGTATACAGCTGGCATGTCTACGTACTTGGTCCTACGTATTTTGGGACTGGGGCGTTACATGTTTTTGTGGTGGCCCATGCAGGTCAAGATAAATTGTTTGGTTACTTTACCATACCAAACAAGCCTGCATATAGGATTAGAGTCTAGGATCTCATCCACATACTTGACCGCCTTCTCGTTTGACTCCTCGAGTTACATCTTGTTTGATTTCTTCTATCGTGATTCGTGCCCTTCTTTCGTGCTTGATAGAGATTAATAAGGTAACCCATACTAGGTGGACATGACCCATTGTTCCATCACCCTACTAGTTTAACTCTTGTAAGTTGGGTAGAATGTCTTACAACCTAATCATCCTTGTGACCTTAACCAAGTCTTAAGCAAGTAGACAATAGGACGACTGTATAGGCACCAACATAAGACATTACTAGGTTCTTAAGAAGTTTGAACTAGTTCCACTTCTTAAAATATTAATCGTGCCTATATTTTTACTATTTTTGACTATTCTCTACTGCTAGTTTAGCTTAAGTTTTGCAAGCTTATTCCCTTATCGAGCTTGATCATGACATGTTTTATTGGGTGCGCACCCACTAACATATTGTCTAATCAGAACCGGTGCATGATGGTCTGATCAACCTATTGCACTTTGGTTCGCTTTTATTTATCGTTATACGTGGATGGGGACATAGTTAAACTTGTCCTCTAGGGTCCCATCCGCGACAGCCTTGGCAATTCTTTTGAATTACTCCCTCGCCTTTGAACCACATATTGATATTTGAAAACAACTTCTTTGGACTCATATTGGTTCTCATCTTTCACTTATTTAGACGAAGACTCATACCTAATAGATAGACCTAAGGTATCACCTTTAGTTATCCCCCTAACTATTGCCAAAATAGTTAGCCACCGACCAACCGATGGGACTATATCCCCATCTCGAGTTACTTGTCCTTTCCCTTGACCCTAGATTCATTGTTGCGACCATCATTCACTCCCTAAATTAAATTCGTGTTTTATCTTCGTAGTTATCGAAGTCACGATTTTCTAATGCATGTTTTGAACGTCGTGATTTGATTGTTCCTCATTGATATACCCTTGTACCCTCTCAACCCCTACTTATTTTTAATTTTGAGGACGAAATTCTTGTAAGTTGGGTAGGATGTAAAACTCCTAAATTTCTACTATATTTTTTTAGTACTGATTTTTTTGTATTTATATATCGCATAGTCGTATTGTACGTCGCGCAAAAATTTACGTTTTTCGTATTTTTCTCGTCGAGTGCGAATATATGCGAGGTACATATTTTTAGAAAAATAATTTTTGATTTTATTTTTGGTGATGGTTTCAAAATAATATATATAATAATTATTTTTCTTAAAGTGGAAAAAAAGTATTATCGAGGTTGGCAAACTTATTATTTTAATTATTTATAAAATACTATCTTATTTTAATAGTGGTAAATTAGAAAACTAGATTTATGTGAATATTTTATTCGTGTAAAGCACATGAAAATTATTTCATGTATATTTTCAAATTTTATTTTTATTATTTATAATAAATTATTTAGCAATAAGGTATTTTAAATATTTAAATATTTATGTTTATTTTCGAAATTAATTATTATTATAATATTAGTGTTCATAAAAATATATTTTTTAAATTTTGTTTGATTAATATTTAGATAATTATTATGATTTAAAAATATGAATGTATTTTATGGATTCTATTTTAATATAAAGATTTACCTAGATTTAAATTGATTCGGAATTGGATTGAAATTGCTTTAAAACTATTTAAATTAATATGGTATTTATCTATTGGGGTTTTAAATCAATTCTAATCCTTATCCAACTAGGAATTCTCACATCCTATAAATAGGCAGGTACTACTCCATAAATTTCAATCATCTACAAATTTCTACAACCAACGGTGCATCGTGCCCGTGTTCCCTTCCCCATCCACTATGTGTTTTATTATGTTTTATTGTACAAATACATTATTCTTCCCCGGGTCCGACAAATCCGAACCTCTGTCCCCATCGTATCGGACAGACCCGATACGATGGTAACCTTCAACCCCTCCGACTTTCCTCTCCACCGCTCATCGCCTTCCACCCCATCTCCTCCATCCCTGGCCACCGTACTAACACTCCGGACATCTTCCTCCGCCGTGTCTGACCACCCGCCGTGTCCCAAGACAAACCAACCAAAATAGAAAAAAAAACCCTTACCTCCGCGACCCCGTCCATCCCGACCACTCGACCACATGCCGTAGATCTTGGCCGCCCACGACCAGGTGTCCACTGCCACCACGACTGGTCGCCGTCACCCAGGCCCCGGACTTCATGCCGGCCAAGCAGCCGTTCACTTCCTCCGTCGGACCGCCGACCAGATCCGTCGAGCCCGACTTACCCGTCCGTCGTACCGAGTATCCTCGAGCAGTCGAGCCACTGTGCGCCACTCGATCGAACCGTACGACCCTGGCCGCCGCCTCGATCGACGCCCTCCGGTGAAACCCCCCGTTCTCCGCCACATCCGCCGCGTCCGGCTTCGTCGAGCCTGGCGCGCGCCCCTCCGCAGATCCTGACTGCCCGACCGGGTCCTCCCCCACAGCGTCGGTGCACTGCGGCCTCGCCGCCGAGCCTCCTCCCAACCCTCTTTGTTCCCTCCGCCGAGCCATGACCGCCGCCGGCGGAGCCCCCTTTTCCGACCTCCGCAACCGCCAGTCCCGATCGACCGTCCTCCGCCCGCCGTGACCTACTCCCCTTCCTCCATGCCTGCCTTCGCCGTCGACTTCCCTTGGCTACGGCCACCGCCGCTCGTCTACTCCCCTTTCCACCCTAGCCTCCATCCCGTCGAAACTGCGCCTTGCCGCCGCCGAAGTCGCGCCGCCCGGCCCTCTCCGGCCTCCTGCGCGCCGCAGCTCCCATCCCCCGCAGTCCCAGCGCCAAGGCCGCCCCCTCGCTCCCCTCTCGTAAACCCTTCCGGCGACTCCTCTCCGTTCTCTCCCGCTCTTCCCGAGCTCTCTCTCTTCTTAACTCTTCCCCTCTCTCTCTCTGTTACATTTCTACTTTTAAAACCTCTTCCTAGAGAGAGGATACAGCAGTGGCTTATTTTGGGACTTGGTTTTTTTATTTTATTTTATTTGTTGTTATTGTTATTAGCATAGCTTCTTAGTTTTTGTTATTACTATTACTATCATCATCATCATTATTATTATTATTATTATTATATTTATTTATTATGTTGTGTTATAATTATTATTTTTATTATCATACTATAATTATTATTACTAGTTTATTATTACTATTATAAACATATGCATATTTCATATATTTTGGATATTAAATTATTTGTAGGTATAATTATTAGAATCCTTATCTTATCATCATATTTTCTTTTATGTTTACTAACATATTTTTATATACTAATAATTGATTACTAAGATATTTGCCATGATAATTATATAAATATTTTCCAAAAGTATATCATGAGTTTTGCCTACATCCGTGAGTTTAGCCTAATAATATTATTTTATGATATTTGATCTAAATATTACCGTAATATTTTATCTAACTTTTAGTTGCCTAAAATAAATTTCTTAATATTTTCCAAACATTTTATTTATATATTTCACCGATAAAATATGGTTTTCTACATAGAAATTATATTTTACAAACTTGGAGTTTTAGCCAAAAACAAATTTCTTGATTGTAAGTATTTTTCTAATTATTTTGACTCATAAAAACTAGTTTTCAAGTATTATAAAAACCTTCAAAAAATTATATATATTTTTCTGAATTTCTTCGATTTTTCTCCAGTCCGGGCTAAGCTCATTACTCTTATTCCCCTCCTATTCCCTCACCAAATTTGTACTTTATTATGTCGACCCTGGCTAACTTGATCGTCCTGGACCCGATGGAACAGTCCATACCATCATCCGAGGCCGTCATGCATAGTTGTAACACCGCAGTCATACTCCATGCCACATGATCATAACACCACATCAGGCGGCCTACCATGCAAGTATACCTTGCTAATTAACTGTCAAATTATTTATTTTCTGCATTATTTATTTTATTTTATTGTTAGTTTCCCTTGTTATAAATTGTGCGTCCAAGCCACATTTGGGTGCAAGCGACTCTATTAGTTATTTTACTTTACTATATGCATGTTAACTTAGTGTTAGTGGACTACCTTCTTGTTGGGGGATCCTTATATCTTCCTTGGCCATGACACACACTACACGGTTTGAGACAGTTTGTTAGGGACACGACTTAGGACTGGCCCTCTCTAAAGTCGTGTGACGGATAGATGATCGTAACTGCTATGACTAGGGTTAGAGACTCAACCAGTTACAAAACTGGACAAGCCATGGACATGACTTGAACAGTGTGGGAAATATTGGGGGTGGACAGTCGCTAGTGCGTATGTGAATCCAAACAGGTAAACCACAGTCTCCGGATGGAACTGTGGCAATTTATTTGCAGATGCCCTCTGACGTTTTAGACGTTACGGACAGATACAGATGACTGGATGCCAGTTACGTACACATAGCCTAAAATTCATCCATGCACATGAAAGTTGTCCTCTAAATTATAGATTAGGCGGTTAGAATCTCCTTTGCATATTTGTGTCTAGGATAGTTTTTATATATTATTTTATTATTCTAACAGTTCATATTAGCTTGTTCTTCCTATATCTTGCCACGTCCGTCTGAGTACCTGGTTCTTCCCAGGTGTGTGCTTTAATTCACTGCAGGTGTTCTAGCCAAAGCCGTGATTCTCTCCATTCCTTCGAAGACAATTGAGCTTGGTTCGTCTTGCCATTTTATGGATCGATTCTTGTACATTTCTTTCATTGAGATAGTTGGTAGTGGACTTTGTCTCCGCCCAACAATTGTACCATAAATATTCAAGTTGATTTCTATATTATTATTCTTTTCATTGTGGATGAGATTTAGTTTGTCTTGGATTACTATATTTTACAGCTTATATATACATACAAGGCCCATGTACTTCGTATGTATACAGCTGCATGTCTACGTACTTGGTTCTACGTATTTTGGGACTAGGGCGTTACAATGCATTTCGCCAATATGACTTATTAGAGTTCTACAAATTTTATAAAAATAGGAGAAAAGATAAAGAACGAAAGGAGTAAAAAATCAAAAAAACAAAAAAACAAAGAAAGAAAAATCCTAGAAAAGAAAAATTATAATATTTGACCTTTTCTAGTATTTTTCTGAAATCATGTAACTCTAACATGCTCAAAAGGCTTGCAGAAGTAAATTTTCTTTGAAGAGAAGGGCTGGCATTGAACACGTGATGACACTGATTTAATACTTATGGACCTATGCATCTATTTAGACATATACTCGAATAATGTGTATCTATCTTTTCAGAATTATCTTTAAATGGATATGAATTACTATCTGCGGCATCGTTTGTTGATGTACAATCGTCATCCTGATGACATGTACGGTGTACGGCATGAATTTATACAAGAGGAGAGCAGCTCCTGCAGTTCGCTAAGCGTTACCTTGGTAAATGGACCGTACCAAAATTAAGAGTCCATGTGTGAGACGTCACAACTTGAAATATCACAAAATGGACATGACATATCATTTGTACTCTAGAGATTTTATGCCGAATTACTATCAATGGACCTCACACGGAGAACTTGTGCCTTTAGCATCGGAGCCAGTACCTAATTTGGAGCCGTATATAGATGTCCATGACCACGTTAATTACGACGAAGGGTGGGTGAATATGGTTTTCGACGCTGCGGGACCTAGTTTCGATTCGGATAATCATGATGCATTTGAGGAGGCACCAATGCCGATACTGCAAAGTTTGTGGAGTTGCTGAAGAATGCAAGGACTCCTTTGTATCCTGGTTGTGAGGATCATTCACCGTTGGAGGTGGTTACACGACTGCAGAGCATCAAGTCCGATTTCAACATGTCTCAAGAATGCTACAACTGAATCATCGAGTTGATTATAGAGATCTTGTCGGAGGGTGCAAAGTTACCTACAGACTTATACCGATCTAAGAGAATGGTGAGATCGCTCTTGATAGGATATGATAAAATTGAGTATGTCACAACGGATGCATGTTGTACTACAAGGACGATAAGGATGAAGACGTATGCAAATTTGTGGTGCTGATCGTTACAAGGCAACAAGTTTAAGTAGGACTCCTGGTGCAAGGAAGATGACCGATTGCATGGACCGCACGAAGGCTTTTTGTTTGAAGCACGGAGGAAAACCGTGCTTCTCCGATTGTCATTGAAAGTTCCTGCCGAAGGATCATCCGTTCCGGAGGAACATGAATGTTTTTTATGCCGACATTGTGGAGAAGGCCAATCCACTCCAAGGTGGACCAGAGACACGATATGGAAGGAGGTCAAAGATTTTCGAAGTGCTATCGAAGAGCCTACAAAGGGATACAAGTGTGATAATTTGGTTGCACTCATAATTGGATGAAAATAAGTATATTTTGGGACCTGCCATATTAGAGCACCAATCTGATCAAACACAACCTTGATGTCATGCATATCGAGAACAATGTATTTGACAACATAATTAATACTGTGATAGAGTAAAGGAAAAGACGAAAGACAATCCCAATGCCAGGTTGGACTTGAAAAATAATGCAGACGTCCTGTGTTGCATTGATAAAGGAAGGCAATGGAAAGTATAAGCAGCCTAAGGCAATTTTCTCACTGGACAAGGAGGATAAAGGGAGACTTTGTAGGTGGATTCATGGCCTAAAATTTTCTGACGGGTATGTGTCGAATTTAAGAACATGCGTCGACCGAAGGAGAATAAACTGACGGGTATGAAGAGCCACGACTGTCACGTATTTATGGAGAGGTAATTTCGATCACATTTCGGAAATTTACCGCAGGTCGTTTGGGATCCGTTGACAGACCTGAGCATATCTTCAGAGATCTTTGTTCTACTAACTTGATCGTCTGGAAAAGCAAGAGAAGGACATTGCAGTAACAATGTACAAGCTTGAGAGGGTGTTCCCTCTTGAGTTCTTCGGACCCTCATCTTAAGTACTCCAGTGTACCGACCAGTCACATCTCCGATTTGGTCGACGATACATGGCAGTACTCCTGGCACGGGCAGTTCCAGGCCTGAGACTACCCCGTCCAGCGTTTCGAATGCTGACGGCAGTATGGAGACGAAGGAGTGGGTGGAGGAGGTCACACCTACTCTGTCTCCATATGATCGAGCAATCCCTCATGCCCCCTCCGGACGAGACGAGGTTGGAGATTTGGTCCGACGGGCCTACAAAGTAAGTTATTAGTAAATGAATATATATATATATATATATATATATATATAGATATATATATATATATATATAATAATCTATAATCACGAATATAATTTTCGTTGTGTAGATATCGTCCTCCGTCAGTTCAAAAGGGATTGTGGCTATTTCTGAGGTCCAAGGTGGCCCTTGGATCAACTACTCGGATGCCTCGAACGAGAGAAAGGCATTCTGGTTTACTCACTTCAAGGTAACTAAAGTATATTGCTTTTAGTATAAATCATCTTTTATGCATATATATAATTAACTAATATAATTTTTGTAGAAAAATATTTTTATCCAACACACCGGGCTGAGATGATCGAGAAGCAATTTCCTGCCGTTGTCGCTAAGTTGATCCGGGATGCGATCGACAAACAGAAGGCTCGAGAGCGCTCCGGAAGACCGATCCAAGGTTGGATCACGTCTGCGCAGTGGACTGTGATAAGGGCTAGATTCGATGATCCTAGATACAAGGAACGGTCGGAGAAGGTGAAGGCGGCTAGGACGAGGGCAGGAAAGTGGTGGGGTGGCTCGATTCCCATGATGGAACATTTTTGTCGCTGGTATGTATTTTACTGTAAATATTATTTTAATAAAGTAGGAATAAATATTTAATTTTAATAACAAACAAATTATTATAACAGATAATGAGGGGGTGAGGACGCCAACATGGTGACCGTCTTCGGGCACCATCGGAAGGACAGAAAGCTCATCGATGATAGGGCCATGCAGAGCTATGTAAGTATTACTTTACGTGTCACTAACTTTAGTATAACTTAAAAAATATGAAATATATATCCATAGACGGGGAACAACTAGGTTGGTAGTAAATATTATGCTTATCGAGATGCGCACTTTTCTAGGATGAGTATCTTAGGCTAGAGCATAGGAGAGTGCACCTGTGGAGGGAGGGGCTAGTACTTCCTCGTAGCCCTCCGGCTCGGGTGTTGGACGAGCTCTGGATAACCGTCATTGGTGGTCTTCAAAGGGGTACGTACTACGGTAGGGATCCTACGGCACCTTTGTGGCGACGCAGTCATCCAGGACCCCCTCTACCAGGTACATTTCCCATAACCCTCACAGGAGTCGGCCGGAGTGGAGGAACTCCGTCGCCAGCTTACTGAGCTGCGTGATGAGCTGTTGCAGAATTGACAGCAGCCCCAGTCTCAGCCGCAGATGGACGATGCGGTGCTCATCGTACGATTTGATATGCTCGAGCGCACCAGTAGGAAGATGAGTGAGAGGATGGATCGTGCCATTCAGGCAGTATAGAAGAGGACGATCTTGCCGTTCAGGTGTGTAGGGGTCGCAAGTGGCCATGGACGATCAGCTTTCGAGGTAGGCGGCTATTATGGATTCCACCAACTCTAGATTGCTAGCCATAGAGCAGACACTTCCTGATCGTGCGTAGGCATCCACACCGACTGTATCGGTTCCACTGCCTCCTCCTCTTCCTATTGATGAGTCGTCACCGGTGACGCTGACACCGACAGCAGTATAGGTTCATGTTGTCCCAGATGCAGGGACTGTCTCCTCCTTCTCTGACTAGGCATTGTCCTTTATTGGACTTATTTTCATGTGTTGTGTTGTTGTTTGCTGACCTGTTGTTGGGCCTTTATGTATTTGTTTTATTCATTTAGTGACTGTGTTATGTTAACGCTGTTGAAACATTATTGGACAAACTCTTTATAGTCGTTTAGTAGTGAATTTGTTTCCACCGGCTTATTTCATATCTTTCGTTGTTTGATTCTATTGTTTTATTATTGCTAGGTCTTTCATCATTTGTCTAATTATGTTTGTTTACGGGTGTTGAATTTGCCACCGAAGGGGTGGACGAACCCAGAAAATTCTACGGAGGGTTGCTCCGGGTCTATTATTTGCAAACTGTCATTTAAAATACAGGTAGATTCTGAATGGAAAAGTAAACAGAATCCTATTTTTTAATTTTTTTAAAAAATTTAGCGACAGTTAGCGATGTTTACCGACGAATAGTGACCTAAACATGTCGCTAACGTGTATCAATATTGCTAACCTGAAAAGCAAACGTCGCAGATAGTCGCTAGACGTTCCTAAGTTGCTGACATGGCAAACAAGACATGTCAATAAAGTAGTCTACTAACGTCGCAAATGACGTCGCTATTCACGTATCCGAACGTTGCTAGCCCGTGTCAGAGATGTCGCTAACGGTCGCTAGACGTCGCTATATCGTGATGTGACAAACCCTCAGATATTATGTCACTAACGTCGCAGATTATGTCGCTAATCGTTGAACTGTTAGCGACAATTAGCAACGAATATCTATGTCGCTGATTAGCAACGCCTCGTCGGCAAAACGTCGCTATCCACTAAAAAGCTAGCGACGTCACGACGTCGCAAATGATTGTCGCCATGGCGACAAACATCGACGTATTTTGTGTTAGCGACCAGGTAATACGCGACATGGAGATTTCGTCGCTAAACAAATCAACGACATTTTTTTCTTCCTTTAAACGATGCTGTTATCGCTAATGTGACGTATTTTGGTGTGTTAGTTAGCACATTTTGCAGTTTTGAGAATTTTTTTTCAACATATG